>CATOVK010000005.1:0-228863 GCA_951905685.1 Eumerus sabulonum
AGTGGCCTGGTGAGCTGTCGCGATACCAGCCACCTATAGTGGCCTGGTGAGCTGTCGCGATACCAGCCACCTATAGTGGCCTGGTGAGCTGTCGCGATACCAGCCACCTATAGTGGCCTGGTGAGCTGTCGCGATACCAGCCACCTATAGTGGCCTGGTGAGCTGTCGCGATACCAGCCACCTATAGTGGCCTGGTGAGCTGTCGCGATACCAGCCACCTATAGTGGCCTGGTGAGCTGTCGCGATACCAGCCACCTATAGTGGCCTGGTGAGCTGTCGCGATACCAGCCACCTATAGTGGCCTGGTGAGCTGTCGCGATACCAGCCACCTATAGTGGCCTGGTGAGCTGTCGCGATACCAGCCACCTATAGTGGCCTGGTGAGCTGTCGCGATACCAGCCACCTATAGTGGCCTGGTGAGCTGTCGCGATACCAGCCACCTATAGTGGCCTGGTGAGCTGTCGCGATACCGGTCACCTACAGTGCCCTGGTGAGCTGTCGCGATACCGGTCACGTACAGTGGCCTGGTGAGCTGTCGCGATACCGGTCACCTACAGTGCCCTGGTGAGCTGTCGCGATACCGGTCACGTACAGTGGCCTGGTGAGCTGTCGCGATACCGGTCACGTACAGTGGCCTGGTGAGCTGTCGCGATACCGGTCACCTATAGCGGCCTGGTGGGCTGTCGCGATACCGGTCACCTACAGTGGCCTGGTGAGCTGTCGCGATACCGGTCACCTACAGTGGCCTGGTGAGCTGTCGCGATACCGGTCACGTACAGTGGCCTGGTGAGCTGTCGCGATACCGGTCACCTATAGCGGCCTGGTGGGCTGTCGCGATACCGGTCACCTACAGTGGCCTGGTGAGCTGTCGCGATACCGGTCACCTACAGTGGCCTGGTGAGCTGTCGCCTTACCGGTCACCTACAGTGGCCTGGTGAGCTGTCGCGATACCGGTCACCTACAGTGCCCTGGTGAGCTGTCGCGATACCGGTCACCTACAGTGGCCTGGTGAGCTGTCGCGATACCGGTCACCTACAGTGGCCTGGTGAGCTGTCGCGATACCGGTCACCTACAGTGGCCTGGTGAGCTGTCGCGATACCGGTCACCTACAGTGGCCTGGTGAGCTGTCGCGATACCGGTCACCTACAGTGGCCTGGTGAGCTGTCGCGATACCGGTCACCTACAGTGGCCTGGTGAGCTGTCGCGATACCCGTCACCTACAGTGGCCTGGTGAGCTGTCGCGATACCGGTCACCTACAGTGGCCTGGTGAGCTGTCGCGATACCGGTCACCTACAGTGGCCTGGTGAGCTGTCGCGATACCGGTCACCTACAGTGGCCTGGTGAGCTGTCGCGATACCGGTCACCTACAGTGGCCTGGTGAGCTGTCGCGATACCGGTCACCTACAGTGGCCTGGTGAGCTGTCGCGATACCGTCACCTACAGTGGCCTGGTGAGCTGTCGCGATACCGGTCACCTACAGTGGCCTGGTGAGCTGTCGCGATACCGGTCACCTACAGTGGCCTGGTGAGCTGTCGCGATACCGGTCACCTACAGTGGCCTGGTGAGCTGTCGCGATACCGGTCACCTACAGTGGCCTGGTGAGCTGTCGCGATACCGGTCACCTACAGTGGCCTGGTGAGCTGTCGCGATACCGGTCACCTACAGTGGCCTGGTGAGCTGTCGCGATACCGGTCACCTACAGTGGCCTGGTGAGCTGTCGCGATACCGGTCACCTACAGTGGCCTGGTGAGCTGTCGCGATACCGGTCACCTACAGTGGCCTGGTGAGCTGTCGCGATACCGGTCACCTACAGTGGCCTGGTGAGCTGTCGCGATACCGGTCACCTACAGTGGCCTGGTGAGCTGTCGCGATACCGGTCACCTACATTGGCCTGGTGAGCTGTCGCGATACCGGTCACCTACAGTGGCCTGGTGAGCTGTCGCGATACCGGTCACCTATAGTGGAGGCCTGGTGAGCTGTCGCGATACCGGTCACCTACAGTGGCCTGGTGAGCTGTCGCGATACCGGTCACCTATAGTGGCCTGGTGAGCTGTCGCGATACCGGTCACCTACAGTGGCCGGGTGAGCTGTCGCGATACCGGTCACCTACAGTGCCTGGTGAGCTGTCGCGATACCGGTCACCTACAGTGGCCTGGTGAGCTGTCGCGATACCGGTCACCTACAGTGGCCTGGTGAGCTGTCGCGATACCGGTCACCTATAGTGGCCTGGTGAGCTGTCGCGATACCAGCCACCTATAGTGGCCTGGTGAGCTGTCGCGATACCAGCCACCTATAGTGGCCTGGTGAGCTGTCGCGATACCAGCCACCTATAGTGGCCTGGTGAGCTGTCGCGATACCAGCCACCTATAGTGGCCTGGTGAGCTGTCGCGATACCAGCCACCTATAGTGGCCTGGTGAGCTGTCGCGATACCAGCCACCTATAGTGGCCTGGTGAGCTGTCGCGATACCAGCCACCTATAGTGGCCTGGTGAGCTGTCGCGATACCAGCCACCTATAGTGGCCTGGTGAGCTGTCGCGATACCGGTCACCTATAGTGGCCTGGTGGGCTGTCGCGATACCGGTCACCTATAGTGGCCTGGTGAGCTGTCGCGATACCGGTCACCTATAGTGGCCTGGTGAGCTGTCGCGATACCGGTTACCTACAGTGGCCTGGTGAGCTGTCGCGATACCGGTCACGTACAGTGGCCTGGTGAGCTGTCGCGATACCGGTCACCTATAGCGGCCTGATGGGCTGTCGCGATACCGGTCACCTACAGTGGCCTGGTGAGCTGTCGCGATACCGGTCACCTACAGTGGCCTGGTGAGCTGTCGCGATACCGGTCACCTACAGTGGCCTGGTGAGCTGTCGCGATACCGGTCACCTACAGTGGCCTGGTGAGCTGTCGCGATACCGGTCACCTACAGTGGCCTGGTGAGCTGTCGCGATACCGGTCACCTACTGTGGCCTGGTGAGCTGTCGCGATACCGGTCACCTCTAGTGGCCCGGTGAGCTGTCGCGATACCGGTCACCTAGAGTGGCCTGGTGAGCTGTCGCGATACCGGTCACCTATAGTGGCCTGGTGAGCTGTCGCGATACCGGTCACCTATAGTGGCCTGGTGAGCTGTCGCGATACCGGTCACCTATAGTGGCCTGGTGAGCTGTCGCGATACCGGTCACCTATAGTGGCCTGGTGAGCTGTCGCGATACCGGTCACCTATAGTGGCCTGGTGAGCTGTCGCGATACCGGTCACCTATAGTGGCCTGGTGAGCTGTCGCGATACCGGTCACGTACAGTGACCTGGTGAGCTGTCGCGATACCGGTCACGTACAGTGGCCTGGTGAGCTGTCGCGATACCGGTCACGTACAGTGGCCTGGTGAGCTGTCGCGATACCGGTCACCTATAGTGGCCTGGTGAGCTGTCGCGATACCGGTCACCTATAGTGGCCTGGTGAGCTGTCGCGATACCGGTCACCTACAGTGGCCTGGTGAGCTGTCGCGATACCGGTCACGTACAGTGGCCTGGTGAGCTGTCGCGATACCGGTCACGTACAGTGGCCTGGTGAGCTGTCGCGATACCGGTCACCTATAGCGGCCTGATGGGCTGTCGCGATACCGGTCACCTACAGTGGCCTGGTGAGCTGTCGCGATACCGGTCACCTACAGTGGCCTGGTGAGCTGTCGCGATACCGGTCACCTACAGTGGCCTGGTGAGCTGTCGCGATACCGGTCACCTACAGTGGCCTGGTGAGCTGTCGCGATACCGGTCACCTACAGTGGCCTGGTGAGCTGTCGCGATACCGGTCACCTACAGTGGCCTGGTGAGCTGTCGCGATACCGGTCACCTCTAGTGGCCTGGTGAGCTGTCGCGATACCGGTCACCTATAGTGGCCTGGTGAGCTGTCGCGATACCGGTCACCTATAGTGGCCTGGTGAGCTGTCGCGATACCGGTCACCTATAGTGGCCTGGTGAGCTGTCGCGATACCGGTCACCTATAGTGGCCTGGTGAGCTGTCGCGATACCGGTCACCTATAGTGGCCTGGTGAGCTGTCGCGATACCGGTCACCTATAGTGGCCTGGTGAGCTGTCGCGATACCGGTCACCTATAGTGGCCTGGTGAGCTGTCGCGATACCGGTCACCTATAGTGGCCTGGTGAGCTGTCGCGATAGCGGTCACCTATAGTGGCCTGGTGAGCTGTCGCGATACCAGCCACCTATAGTGGCCTGGTGAGCTGTCGCGATACCAGCCTGGTGAGCTGTCGCGATACCAGCCTGGTGAGCTGTCGCGATACCAGCCACCTATAGTGGCCTGGTGAGCTGTCGCGATACCAGCCACCTATAGTGGCCTGGTGAGCTGTCGCGATACCAGCCACCTATAGTGGCCTGGTGAGCTGTCGCGATACCAGCCACCTATAGTGGCCTGGTGAGCTGTCGCGATACCAGCCACCTATGGTGGCCTGGTGAGCTGTCGCGATACCAGCCACCTATGGTGGCCTGGTGAGCTGTCGCGATACCAGCCACCTATGGTGGCCTGGTGAGCTGTCGCGATACCAGCCACCTATGGTGGCCTGGTGAGCTGTCGCGATACCAGCCACCTATGGTGGCCTGGTGAGCTGTCGCGATACCAGCCACCTATGGTGGCCTGGTGAGCTGTCGCGATACCAGCCACCTATGGTGGCCTGGTGAGCTGTCGCGATACCAGCCACCTATGGTGGCCTGGTGAGCTGTCGCGATACCAGCCACCTATAGTGGCCTGGTGAGCTGTCGCGATACCAGCCACCTATAGTGGCCTGGTGAGCTGTCGCGATACCAGCCACCTATAGTGGCCTGGTGAGCTGTCGCGATACCAGCCACCTATAGTGGCCTGGTGAGCTGTCGCGATACCAGCCTGGTGAGCTGTCGCGATACCAGCCACCTATAGTGGCCTGGTGAGCTGTCGCGATACCAGCCACCTATAGTGGCCTGGTGAGCTGTCGCGATACCAGCCACCTATAGTGGCCTGGTGAGCTGTCGCGATACCAGCCACCTATAGTGGCCTGGTGAGCTGTCGCGATACCAGCCACCTATAGTGGCCTGGTGAGCTGTCGCGATACCAGCCACCTATAGTGGCCTGGTGAGCTGTCGCGATACCGGTCACCTCTAGTGGCCCGGTGAGCTGTCGCGATACCGGTCACCTAGAGTGGCCTGGTGAGCTGTCGCGATACCGGTCACCTATAGTGGCCTGGTGAGCTGTCGCGATACCGGTCACCTATAGTGGCCTGGTGAGCTGTCGCGATACCGGTCACCTATAGTGGCCTGGTGAGCTGTCGCGATACCGGTCACCTATAGTGGCCTGGTGAGCTGTCGCGATACCGGTCACCTATAGTGGCCTGGTGAGCTGTCGCGATACCGGTCACCTATAGTGGCCTGGTGAGCTGTCGCGATACCGGTCACGTACAGTGACCTGGTGAGCTGTCGCGATACCGGTCACGTACAGTGGCCTGGTGAGCTGTCGCGATACCGGTCACGTACAGTGGCCTGGTGAGCTGTCGCGATACCGGTCACCTATAGTGGCCTGGTGAGCTGTCGCGATACCGGTCACCTACAGTGGCCTGGTGAGCTGTCGCGATACCGGTCACGTACAGTGGCCTGGTGAGCTGTCGCGATACCGGTCACGTACAGTGGCCTGGTGAGCTGTCGCGATACCGGTCACCTACAGTGGCCTGGTGAGCTGTCGCGATACCGGTCACCTACAGTGGCCTGGTGAGCTGTCGCGATACCGGTCACCTACAGTGGCCTGGTGAGCTGTCGCGATACCGGTCACCTACAGTGGCCTGGTGAGCTGTCGCGATACCGGTCACCTACAGTGGCCTGGTGAGCTGTCGCGATACCGGTCACCTACAGTGGCCTGGTGAGCTGTCGCGATACCGGTCACCTACAGTGGCCTGGTGAGCTGTCGCGATACCGGTCACCTACAGTGGCCTGGTGAGCTGTCGCGATACCGGTCACCTACAGTGGCCTGGTGAGCTGTCGCGATACCGGTCACCTACAGTGGCCTGGTGAGCTGTCGCGATACCGGTCACCTCTAGTGGCCTGGTGAGCTGTCGCGATACCGGTCACCTATAGTGGCCTGGTGAGCTGTCGCGATACCGGTCACCTATAGTGGCCTGGTGAGCTGTCGCGATACCGGTCACCTATAGTGGCCTGGTGAGCTGTCGCGATACCGGTCACCTATAGTGGCCTGGTGAGCTGTCGCGATACCGGTCACCTATAGTGGCCTGGTGAGCTGTCGCGATACCGGTCACCTATAGTGGCCTGGTGAGCTGTCGCGATACCGGTCACCTATAGTGGCCTGGTGAGCTGTCGCGATACCAGCCACCTATAGTGGCCTGGTGAGCTGTCGCGATACCAGCCTGGTGAGCTGTCGCGATACCAGCCTGGTGAGCTGTCGCGATACCAGCCACCTATAGTGGCCTGGTGAGCTGTCGCGATACCAGCCACCTATAGTGGCCTGGTGAGCTGTCGCGATACCAGCCACCTATAGTGGCCTGGTGAGCTGTCGCGATACCAGCCACCTATGGTGGCCTGGTGAGCTGTCGCGATACCAGCCACCTATGGTGGCCTGGTGAGCTGTCGCGATACCAGCCACCTATGGTGGCCTGGTGAGCTGTCGCGATACCAGCCACCTATGGTGGCCTGGTGAGCTGTCGCGATACCAGCCACCTATGGTGGCCTGGTGAGCTGTCGCGATACCAGCCACCTATGGTGGCCTGGTGAGCTGTCGCGATACCAGCCACCTATGGTGGCCTGGTGAGCTGTCGCGATACCAGCCACCTATGGTGGCCTGGTGAGCTGTCGCGATACCAGCCACCTATGGTGGCCTGGTGAGCTGTCGCGATACCAGCCACCTATGGTGGCCTGGTGAGCTGTCGCGATACCAGCCACCTATAGTGGCCTGGTGAGCTGTCGCGATACCAGCCACCTATAGTGGCCTGGTGAGCTGTCGCGATACCAGCCACCTATAGTGGCCTGGTGAGCTGTCGCTATACCAGCCTGGTGAGCTGTCGCGATACCAGCCACCTATAGTGGCCTGGGTGAGCTGTCGCGATACCAGCCACCTATAGTGGCCTGGTGAGCTGTCGCGATACCAGCCACCTATAGTGGCCTGGTGAGCTGTCGCGATACCAGCCACCTATAGTGGCCTGGTGAGCTGTCGCGATACCAGCCACCTATAGTGGCCTGGTGAGCTGTCGCGATACCAGCCACCTATAGTGGCCTGGTGAGCTGTCGCGATACCAGCCACCTATAGTGGCCTGGTGAGCTGTCGCGATACCAGCCACCTATAGTGGCCTGGTGAGCTGTCGCGATACCAGCCACCTATAGTGGCCTGGTGAGCTGTCGCGATACCAGCCACCTATAGTGGCCTGGTGAGCTGTCGCGATACCAGCCACCTATAGTGGCCTGGTGAGCTGTCGCGATACCAGCCACCTATAGTGGCCTGGTGAGCTGTCGCGATACCAGCCACCTATAGTGGCCTGGTGAGCTGTCGCGATACCAGCCACCTATAGTGGCCTGGTGAGCTGTCGCGATACCAGCCACCTATAGTGGCCTGGTGAGCTGTCGCGATACCAGCCACCTATAGTGGCCTGGTGAGCTGTCGCGATACCAGCCACCTATAGTGGCCTGGTGAGCTGTCGCGATACCAGCCACCTATAGTGGCCTGGTGAGCTGTCGCGATACCAGCCACCTATAGTGGCCTGGTGAGCTGTCGCGATACCAGCCACCTATAGTGGCCTGGTGAGCTGTCGCGATACCAGCCACCTATAGTGGCCTGGTGAGCTGTCGCGATACCAGCCACCTATAGTGGCCTGGTGAGCTGTCGCGATACCAGCCACCTATAGTGGCCTGGTGAGCTGTCGCGATACCAGCCACCTATAGTGGCCTGGTGAGCTGTCGCGATACCAGCCACCTATAGTGGCCTGGTGAGCTGTCGCGATACCAGCCACCTATAGTGGCCTGGTGAGCTGTCGCGATACCGGTCACCTACAGTGGCCTGGTGAGCTGTCGCGATACCGGTCACCTACAGTGGCCTGGTGAGCTGTCACCTATAGCGGCCTGGTGGGCTGTCGCGATACCGGTCACCTACAGTGGCCTGGTGAGCTGTCGCGATACCAGCCACCTATAGTGGCCTGGTGAGCTGTCGCGATACCAGCCACCTATAGTGGCCTGGTGAGCTGTCGCGATACCAGCCACCTATAGTGGCCTGGTGAGCTGTCGCGATACCAGCCACCTATAGTGGCCTGGTGAGCTGTCGCGATACCAGCCACCTATAGTGGCCTGGTGAGCTGTCGCGATACCAGCCACCTATAGTGGCCTGGTGAGCTGTCGCGATACCAGCCACCTATAGTGGCCTGGTGAGCTGTCGCGATACCAGCCACCTATAGTGGCCTGGTGAGCTGTCGCGATACCAGCCACCTATAGTGGCCTGGTGAGCTGTCGCGATACCAGCCACCTATAGTGGCCTGGTGAGCTGTCGCGATACCAGCCACCTATAGTGGCCTGGTGAGCTGTCGCGATACCAGCCACCTATAGTGGCCTGGTGAGCTGTCGCGATACCAGCCACCTATAGTGGCCTGGTGAGCTGTCGCGATACCAGCCACCTATAGTGGCCTGGTGAGCTGTCGCGATACCAGCCACCTATAGTGGCCTGGTGAGCTGTCGCGATACCAGCCACCTATAGTGGCCTGGTGAGCTGTCGCGATACCAGCCACCTATAGTGGCCTGGTGAGCTGTCGCGATACCAGCCACCTATAGTGGCCTGGTGAGCTGTCGCGATACCAGCCACCTATAGTGGCCTGGTGAGCTGTCGCGATACCAGCCACCTATAGTGGCCTGGTGAGCTGTCGCGATACCAGCCACCTATAGTGGCCTGGTGAGCTGTCGCGATACCGGTCACCTACAGTGGCCTGGTGAGCTGTCGCGATACCGGTCACCTACAGTGGCCTGGTGAGCTGTCGCGATACCGGTCACCTATAGCGGCCTGGTGGGCTGTCGCGATACCGGTCACGTACAGTGGCCTGGTGAGCTGTCGCGATACCGGTCACGTACAGTGGCCTGGTGAGCTGTCGCGATACCGGTCACCTACAGTGGCCTGGTGAGCTGTCGCGATACCGGTCACCTACAGTGGCCTGGTGAGCTGTCGCGATACCGGTCACCTATAGTGGCCTGGTGAGCTGTCGCGATACCAGCCACCTATAGTGGCCTGGTGAGCTGTCGCGATACCAGCCACCTATAGTGGCCTGGTGAGCTGTCGCGATACCAGCCACCTATAGTGGCCTGGTGAGCTGTCGCGATACCAGCCACCTATAGTGGCCTGGTGAGCTGTCGCGATACCAGCCACCTATAGTGGCCTGGTGAGCTGTCGCGATACCAGCCACCTATAGTGGCCTGGTGAGCTGTCGCGATACCAGCCACCTATAGTGGCCTGGTGAGCTGTCGCGATACCAGCCACCTATAGTGGCCTGGTGAGCTGTCGCGATACCAGCCACCTATAGTGGCCTGGTGAGCTGTCGCGATACCAGCCACCTATAGTGGCCTGGTGAGCTGTCGCGATACCAGCCACCTATAGTGGCCTGGTGAGCTGTCGCGATACCAGCCACCTATAGTGGCCTGGTGAGCTGTCGCGATACCAGCCACCTATAGTGGCCTGGTGAGCTGTCGCGATACCAGCCACCTATAGTGGCCTGGTGAGCTGTCGCGATACCAGCCACCTATAGTGGCCTGGTGAGCTGTCGCGATACCAGCCACCTATAGTGGCCTGGTGAGCTGTCGCGATACCAGCCACCTATAGTGGCCTGGTGAGCTGTCGCGATACCAGCCACCTATAGTGGCCTGGTGAGCTGTCGCGATACCAGCCACCTATAGTGGCCTGGTGAGCTGTCGCGATACCAGCCACCTATAGTGGCCTGGTGAGCTGTCGCGATACCAGCCACCTATAGTGGCCTGGTGAGCTGTCGCGATACCAGCCACCTATAGTGGCCTGGTGAGCTGTCGCGATACCAGCCACCTATAGTGGCCTGGTGAGCTGTCGCGATACCAGCCACCTATAGTGGCCTGGTGAGCTGTCGCGATACCAGCCACCTATAGTGGCCTGGTGAGCTGTCGCGATACCAGCCACCTATAGTGGCCTGGTGAGCTGTCGCGATACCAGCCACCTATAGTGGCCTGGTGAGCTGTCGCGATACCAGCCACCTATAGTGGCCTGGTGAGCTGTCGCGATACCAGCCACCTATAGTGGCCTGGTGAGCTGTCGCGATACCAGCCACCTATAGTGGCCTGGTGAGCTGTCGCGATACCAGCCACCTATAGTGGCCTGGTGAGCTGTCGCGATACCAGCCACCTATAGTGGCCTGGTGAGCTGTCGCGATACCAGCCACCTATAGTGGCCTGGTGAGCTGTCGCGATACCAGCCACCTTTAGTGGCCTGGTGAGCTGTCGCGATACCAGCCACCTATAGTGGCCTGGTGAGCTGTCGCGATACCAGCCACCTTTAGTGGCCTGGTGAGCTGTCGCGATACCAGCCACCTATAGTGGCCTGGTGAGCTGTCGCGATACCAGCCACCTATAGTGGCCTGGTGAGCTGTCGCGATACCAGCCACCTATAGTGGCCTGGTGAGCTGTCGCGATACCAGCCACCTATAGTGGCCTGGTGAGCTGTCGCGATACCAGCCACCTATAGTGGCCTGGTGAGCTGTCGCGATACCAGCCACCTATAGTGGCCTGGTGAGCTGTCGCGATACCAGCCACCTATAGTGGCCTGGTGAGCTGTCGCGATACCAGCCACCTATAGTGGCCTGGTGAGCTGTCGCTATACCGGTCACCTACAGTGGCCTGGCGAGCTGTCGCGATACCGGTCACCTACAGTGGCCTGGTGAGCTGTCGCGATACCGGTCACCTACAGTGGCCTGATGAGCTGTCGCGATACCAGCCACCTATAGTGGCCTGGTGAGCTGTCGCGATACCAGCCACCTATAGTGGCCTGGTGAGCTGTCGCGATACCAGCCACCTATAGTGGCCTGGTGAGCTGTCGCGATACCAGCCACCTATAGTGGCCTGGTGAGCTGTCGCGATACCAGCCACCTATAGTGGCCTGGTGAGCTGTCGCGATACCAGCCACCTATAGTGGCCTGGTGAGCTGTCGCGATACCAGCCACCTATAGTGGCCTGGTGAGCTGTCGCGATACCAGCCACCTATAGTGGCCTGGTGAGCTGTCGCGATACCAGCCACCTATAGTGGCCTGGTGAGCTGTCGCGATACCAGCCACCTATAGTGGCCTGGTGAGCTGTCGCGATACCAGCCACCTATAGTGGCCTGGTGAGCTGTCGCGATACCAGCCACCTATAGTGGCCTGGTGAGCTGTCGCGATACCAGCCACCTATAGTGGCCTGGTGAGCTGTCGCGATACCAGCCACCTATAGTGGCCTGGTGAGCTGTCGCGATACCAGCCACCTATAGTGGCCTGGTGAGCTGTCGCGATACCGGTCACCTACAGTGGCCTGGTGAGCTGTCGCGATACCGGTCACGTACAGTGGCCTGGTGAGCTGTCGCGATACCGGTCACGTACAGTGGCCTGGTGAGCTGTCGCGATACCGGTCACGTACAGTGGCCTGGTGAGCTGTCGCGATACCGGTCACCTACAGTGGCCTGGTGAGCTGTCGCGATACCGGTCACCTACAGTGGCCTGGTGAGCTGTCGCGATACCGGTCACCTACAGTGGCCTGGTGAGCTGTCGCGATACCGGTCACCTCTAGTGGCCTGGTGAGCTGTCGCGATACCGGTCACCTCTAGTGGCCTGGTGAGCTGTCGCGATACCGGTCACCTACAGTGGCCTGGTGAGCTGTCGCGATACCGGTCACCTACAGTGGCCTGGTGAGCTGTCGCGATACCGGTCACCTACAGTGGCCTGGTGAGCTGTCGCGATACCGGTCACCTACAGTGGCCTGGTGAGCTGTCGCGATACCGGTCACCTACAGTGGCCTGGTGAGCTGTCGCGATACCGGTCACCTACAGTGGCCTGGTGAGCTGTCGCGATACCGGTCACCTACAGTGGCCTGGTGAGCTGTCGCGATACCGGTCACCTACAGTGGCCTGGTGAGCTGTCGCGATACCGGTCACCTACAGTGGCCTGGTGAGCTGTCGCGATACCGGTCACCTACATTGGCCTGGTGAGCTGTCGCGATACCGGTCACCTACAGTGGCCTGGTGAGCTGTCGCGATACCGGTCACCTATAGTGGCCTGGTGAGCTGTCGCGATACCGGTCACCTACAGTGGCCGGGTGAGCTGTCGCGATACCGGTCACCTACAGTGGCCTGGTGAGCTGTCGCGATACCGGTCACCTACAGTGGCCTGGTGAGCTGTCGCGATACCGGTCACCTACAGTGGCCTGGTGAGCTGTCGCGATACCGGTCACCTACAGTGGCCTGGTGAGCTGTCGCGATACCGGTCACCTACAGTGGCCTGGTGAGCTGTCGCGATACCGGTCACCTACAGTGGCCTGGTGAGCTGTCGCGATACCGGTCACCTACAGTGGCCTGGTGAGCTGTCGCGATACCGGTCACCTATAGTGGCCTGGTGAGCTGTCGCGATACCGGTCACCTATAGTGGCCTGGTGAGCTGTCGCGATACCGGTCACCTATAGTGGCCTGGTGAGCTGTCGCGATACCGGTCACCTATAGTGGCCTGGTGAGCTGTCGCGATACCGGTCACCTACAGTGGCCTGGTGAGCTGTCGCGATACCGGTCACCTACAGTGGCCTGGTGAGCTGTCGCGATACCGGTCACGTACAGTGGCCTGGTGAGCTGTCGCGATACCGGTCACGTACAGTGGCCTGGTGAGCTGTCGCGATACCGGTCACCTATAGTGGCCTGGTGGGCTGTCGCGATACCGGTCACCTATAGTGGCCTGGTGAGCTGTCGCGATACCGGTCACCTATAGTGGCCTGGTGAGCTGTCGCGATACCGGTCACCTATAGTGGCCTGGTGAGCTGTCGCGATACCGGTCACCTACAGTGGCCTGGTGAGCTGTCGCGATACCGGTCACGTACAGTGGCCTGGTGAGCTGTCGCGATACCGGTCACCTATAGCGGCCTGATGGGCTGTCGCGATACCGGTCACCTACAGTGGCCTGGTGAGCTGTCGCGATACCGGTCACCTACAGTGGCCTGGTGAGCTGTCGCGATACCGGTCACCTACAGTGGCCTGGTGAGCTGTCGCGATACCGGTCACCTACAGTGGCCTGGTGAGCTGTCGCGATACCGGTCACCTACAGTGGCCTGGTGAGCTGTCGCGATACCGGTCACCTACTGTGGCCTGGTGAGCTGTCGCGATACCGGTCACCTCTAGTGGCCTGGTGAGCTGTCGCGATACCGGTCACCTATAGTGGCCTGGTGAGCTGTCGCGATACCGGTCACCTACTGTGGCCTGGTGAGCTGTCGCGATACCGGTCACCTCTAGTGGCCTGGTGAGCTGTCGCGATACCGGTCACCTACAGTGGCCTGGTGAGCTGTCGCGATACCGGTCACCTACTGTGGCCTGGTGAGCTGTCGCGATACCGGTCACCTATAGTGGCCTGGTGAGCTGTCGCGATACCGGTCACCTACTGTGGCCTGGTGAGCTGTCGCGATACCGGTCACCTACAGTGGCCTGGTGAGCTGTCGCGATACCGGTCACCTACAGTGGCCTGGTGAGCTGTCGCGATACCAGCCACCTATAGTGGCCTGGTGAGCTGTCGCGATACCAGCCACCTATAGTGGCCTGGTGAGCTGTCGCGATACCAGCCACCTATAGTGGCCTGGTGAGCTGTCGCGATACCAGCCACCTATAGTGGCCTGGTGAGCTGTCGCGATACCAGCCACCTATAGTGGCCTGGTGAGCTGTCGCGATACCGGTCACGTACAGTGGCCTGGTGAGCTGTCGCGATACCGGTCACCTACAGTGGCCTGGTGAGCTGTCACCTATAGCGGCCTGGTGGGCTGTCGCGATACCGGTCACCTACAGTGGCCTGGTGAGCTGTCGCGATACCAGCCACCTATAGTGGCCTGGTGAGCTGTCGCGATACCAGCCACCTATAGTGGCCTGGTGAGCTGTCGCGATACCGGTCACCTACAGTGGCCTGGTGAGCTGTCGCGATACCGGTCACCTACAGTGGCCTGGTGAGCTGTCGCGATACCGGTCACCTACATTGGCCTGGTGAGCTGTCGCGATACCGGTCACCTACAGTGGCCTGGTGAGCTGTCGCGATACCGGTCACCTATAGTGGCCTGGTGAGCTGTCGCGATACCGGTCACCTACAGTGGCCTGGTGAGCTGTCGCGATACCGGTCATCTACAGTGGCCTGGTGAGCTGTCGCGATACCGGTCACCTACAGTGGCCTGGTGAGCTGTCGCGATACCGGTCACCTACAGTGGCCTGGTGAGCTGTCGCGATACCGGTCACCTACAGTGGCCTGGTGAGCTGTCGCGATACCGGTCACCTACAGTGGGCCTGGTGAGCTGTCGCGATACCGGTCACCTACAGTGGCCTGGTGAGCTGTCGCGATACCGGTCACCTATAGTGGCCTGGTGAGCTGTCGCGATACCGGTCACCTATAGTGGCCTGGTGAGCTGTCGCGATACCGGTCACCTATAGTGGCCTGGTGAGCTGTCGCGATACCGGTCACCTATAGTGGCCTGGTGAGCTGTCGCGATACCGGTCACCTACAGTGGCCTGGTGAGCTGTCGCGATACCGGTCACCTACAGTGGCCTGGTGAGCTGTCGCGATACCGGTCACCTATAGTGGCCTGGTGGGCTGTCGCGATACCGGTCACCTATAGTGGCCTGGTGAGCTGTCGCGATACCGGTCACCTATAGTGGCCTGGTGAGCTGTCGCGATACCGGTCACCTATAGTGGCCTGGTGAGCTGTCGCGATACCGGTCACCTACAGTGGCCTGGTGAGCTGTCGCGATACCGGTCACGTACAGTGGCCTGGTGAGCTGTCGCGATACCGGTCACCTATAGCGGCCTGATGGGCTGTCGCGATACCGGTCACCTACAGTGGCCTGGTGAGCTGTCGCGATACCGGTCACCTACAGTGGCCTGGTGAGCTGTCGCGATACCGGTCACCTACAGTGGCCTGGTGAGCTGTCGCGATACCGGTCACCTACAGTGGCCTGGTGAGCTGTCGCGATACCAGCCACCTATAGTGGCCTGGTGAGCTGTCGCGATACCAGCCACCTATAGTGGCCTGGTGAGCTGTCGCGATACCAGCCACCTATAGTGGCCTGGTGAGCTGTCGCGATACCAGCCACCTATAGTGGCCTGGTGAGCTGTCGCGATACCAGCCACCTATAGTGGCCTGGTGAGCTGTCGCGATACCAGCCACCTATAGTGGCCTGGTGAGCTGTCGCGATACCAGCCACCTATAGTGGCCTGGTGAGCTGTCGCGATACCAGCCACCTATAGTGGCCTGGTGAGCTGTCGCGATACCAGCCACCTATAGTGGCCTGGTGAGCTGTCGCGATACCAGCCACCTATAGTGGCCTGGTGAGCTGTCGCGATACCAGCCACCTATAGTGGCCTGGTGAGCTGTCGCGATACCAGCCACCTATAGTGGCCTGGTGAGCTGTCGCGATACCGGTCACCTACAGTGGCCTGGTGAGCTGTCGCGATACCGGTCACCTACAGTGGCCTGGTGAGCTGTCGCGATACCGGTCACGTACAGTGGCCTGGTGAGCTGTCGCGATACCGGTCACCTATAGCGGCCTGGTCGGCTGTCGCGATACCGGTCACGTACAGTGGCCTGGTGAGCTGTCGCGATACCGGTCACCTACAGTGGCCTGGTGAGCTGTCGCGATACCGGTCACCTATAGTGGCCTGGTGAGCTGTCGCGATACCGGTCACCTATAGTGGCCTGGTGAGCTGTCGCGATACCGGTCACCTATAGTGGCCTGGTGAGCTGTCGCGATACCAGCCACCTATAGTGGCCTGGTGAGCTGTCGCGATACCAGCCACCTATAGTGGCCTGGTGAGCTGTCGCGATACCAGCCACCTATAGTGGCCTGGTGAGCTGTCGCGATACCAGCCACCTATAGTGGCCTGGTGAGCTGTCGCGATACCAGCCACCTATAGTGGCCTGGTGAGCTGTCGCGATACCAGCCACCTATAGTGGCCTGGTGAGCTGTCGCGATACCAGCCACCTATAGTGGCCTGGTGAGCTGTCGCGATACCAGCCACCTATAGTGGCCTGGTGAGCTGTCGCGATACCAGCCACCTATAGTGGCCTGGTGAGCTGTCGCGATACCAGCCACCTATAGTGGCCTGGTGAGCTGTCGCGATACCAGCCACCTATAGTGGCCTGGTGAGCTGTCGCGATACCAGCCACCTATAGTGGCCTGGTGAGCTGTCGCGATACCAGCCACCTATAGTGGCCTGGTGAGCTGTCGCGATACCAGCCACCTATAGTGGCCTGGTGAGCTGTCGCGATACCAGCCACCTATAGTGGCCTGGTGAGCTGTCGCGATACCAGCCACCTATAGTGGCCTGGTGAGCTGTCGCGATACCAGCCACCTATAGTGGCCTGGTGAGCTGTCGCGATACCAGCCACCTATAGTGGCCTGGTGAGCTGTCGCGATACCAGCCACCTATAGTGGCCTGGTGAGCTGTCGCGATACCAGCCACCTATAGTGGCCTGGTGAGCTGTCGCGATACCAGCCACCTATAGTGGCCTGGTGAGCTGTCGCGATACCAGCCACCTATAGTGGCCTGGTGAGCTGTCGCGATACCAGCCACCTATAGTGGCCTGGTGAGCTGTCGCGATACCAGCCACCTATAGTGGCCTGGTGAGCTGTCGCGATACCAGCCACCTATAGTGGCCTGGTGAGCTGTCGCGATACCAGCCACCTATAGTGGCCTGGTGAGCTGTCGCGATGCCAGCCACCTATAGTGGCCTGGTGAGCTGTCGCGATACCAGCCACCTATAGTGGCCTGGTGAGCTGTCGCGATACCAGCCACCTATAGTGGCCTGGTGAGCTGTCGCGGTACCAGCCACCTATAGTGGCCTGGTGAGCTGTCGCGGTACCAGCCACCTATAGTGGCCTGGTGAGCTGTCGCGATACCAGCCACCTATAGTGGCCTGGTGAGCTGTCGCGATACCAGCCACCTATAGTGGCCTGGTGAGCTGTCGCGATACCGGTCACCTACAGTGGCCTGGTGAGCTGTCGCGATACCGGTCACCTACAGTGGCCTGGTGAGCTGTCGCTATACCGGTCACCTACAGTGGCCTGGCGAGCTGTCGCGATACCGGTCACCTACAGTGGCCTGGTGAGCTGTCGCGATACCGGTCACCTACAGTGGCCTGGTGAGCTGTCGCGATACCAGCCACCTATAGTGGCCTGGTGAGCTGTCGCGATACCAGCCACCTATAGTGGCCTGGTGAGCTGTCGCGATACCAGCCACCTATAGTGGCCTGGTGAGCTGTCGCGATACCAGCCACCTATAGTGGCCTGGTGAGCTGTCGCGATACCAGCCACCTATAGTGGCCTGGTGAGCTGTCGCGATACCGGTCACGTACAGTGGCCTGGTGAGCTGTCGCGATACCGGTCACGTACAGTGGCCTGGTGAGCTGTCGCGATACCGGTCACCTATAGCGGCCTGCTGGGCTGTCGCGATACCGGTCACCTACAGTGGCCTGGTGAGCTGTCGCGATACCGGTCACCTACAGTGGCCTGGTGAGCTGTCGCCTTACCGGTCACCTACAGTGGCCTGGTGAGCTGTCGCGATACCGGTCACCTACAGTGGCCTGGTGAGCTGTCGCGATACCGGTCACCTACAGTGGCCTGGTGAGCTGTCGCGATACCGGTCACCTACAGTGGCCTGGTGAGCTGTCGCGTTACCGGTCACCTACAGTGGCCTGGTGAGCTGTCGCGATACCGGTCACCTACAGTGGCCTGGTGAGCTGTCGCGATACCGGTCGCCTACAGTGGCCTGGTGAGCTGTCGCGATACCCGTCACCTACAGTGGCCTGGTGAGCTGTCGCGATACCGGTCACCTACAGTGGCCTGGTGAGCTGTCGCGATACCGGTCACCTACAGTGGCCTGGTGAGCTGTCGCGATACCGGTCACCTACAGTGGCCTGGTGAGCTGTCGCGATACCGGTCACCTACAGTGGCCTGGTGAGCTGTCGCGATACCGGTCACCTACAGTGGCCTGGTGAGCTGTCGCGATACCGGTCACCTACAGTGGCCTGGTGAGCTGTCGCGATACCGGTCACCTACAGTGGCCTGGTGAGCTGTCGCGATACCGGTCACCTACAGTGGCCTGGTGAGCTGTCGCGATACCGGTCACCTACAGTGGCCTGGTGAGCTGTCGCGATACCGGTCACCTACAGTGGCCTGGTGAGCTGTCGCGATACCGGTCACCTACAGTGGCCTGGTGAGCTGTCGCGATACCGGTCACCTACAGTGGCCTGGTGAGCTGTCGCGATACCGGTCACCTACAGTGGCCTGGTGAGCTGTCGCGATACCGGTCACCTACAGTGGCCTGGTGAGCTGTCGCGATACCGGTCACCTACAGTGGCCTGGTGAGCTGTCGCGATACCGGTCACCTACAGTGGCCTGGTGAGCTGTCGCGATACCGGTCACCTACAGTGGCCTGGTGAGCTGTCGCGATACCGGTCACCTACAGTGGCCTGGTGAGCTGTCGCGATACCGGTCACCTACAGTGGCCTGGTGAGCTGTCGCGATACCGGTCACCTACAGTGGCCTGGTGAGCTGTCGCGATACCGGTCACCTACATTGGCCTGGTGAGCTGTCGCGATACCGGTCACCTACAGTGGCCTGGTGAGCTGTCGCGATACCGGTCACCTACTAGTGGCCTGGTGAGCTGTCGCGATACCGGTCACCTACAGTGGCCGGGTGAGCTGTCGCGATACCGGTCACCTACAGTGGCCTGGTGAGCTGTCGCGATACCGGTCACCTACAGTGGCCGGGTGAGCTGTCGCGATACCGGTCACCTACAGTGGCCTGGTGAGCTGTCGCGATACCGGTCACCTACAGTGGCCTGGTGAGCTGTCGCGATACCGGTCACCTATAGTGGCCTGGTGAGCTGTCGCGATACCGGTCACCTATAGTGGCCTGGTGAGCTGTCGCGATACCGGTCACCTATAGTGGCCTGGTGAGCTGTCGCGATACCGGTCACCTATAGTGGCCTGGTGAGCTGTCGCGATACCGGTCACCTACAGTGGCCTGGTGAGCTGTCGCGATACCGGTCACCTACAGTGGCCTGGTGAGCTGTCGCGATACCGGTCACCTACAGTGGCCTGGTGAGCTGTCGCGATACCGGTCACCTATAGTGGCCTGGTGAGCTGTCGCGATACCGGTCACCTATAGTGGCCTGGTGAGCTGTCGCGATACCGGTCACCTATAGTGGCCTGGTGAGCTGTCGCGATACCGGTCACCTACAGTGGCCTGGTGAGCTGTCGCGATACCGGTCACCTACAGTGGCCTGGTGAGCTGTCGCGATACCGGTCACCTACAGTGGCCTGGTGAGCTGTCGCGTTACCGGTCACCTACAGTGGCCTGGTGAGCTGTCGCGATACCGGTCACCTACAGTGGCCTGGTGAGCTGTCGCGATACCGGTCGCCTACAGTGGCCTGGTGAGCTGTCGCGATACCCGTCACCTACAGTGGCCTGGTGAGCTGTCGCGATACCGGTCACCTACAGTGGCCTGGTGAGCTGTCGCGATACCGGTCACCTACAGTGGCCTGGTGAGCTGTCGCGATACCGGTCACCTACAGTGGCCTGGTGAGCTGTCGCGATACCGGTCACCTACAGTGGCCTGGTGAGCTGTCGCGATACCGGTCACCTACAGTGGCCTGGTGAGCTGTCGCGATACCGGTCACCTACAGTGGCCTGGTGAGCTGTCGCGATACCGGTCACCTACAGTGGCCTGGTGAGCTGTCGCGATACCGGTCACCTACAGTGGCCTGGTGAGCTGTCGCGATACCGGTCATACAGTGGCCTGGTGAGCTGTCGCGATACCGGTCACCTACAGTGGCCTGGTGAGCTGTCGCGATACCGGTCAACTACAGTGGCCTGGTGAGCTGTCGCGATACCGGTCACCTACAGTGGCCTGGTGAGCTGTCGCGATACCGGTCACCTACAGTGGCCTGGTGAGCTGTCGCGATACCGGTCACCTACAGTGGCCTGGTGAGCTGTCGCGATACCGGTCACCTACAGTGGCCTGGTGAGCTGTCGCGATACCGGTCACCTACAGTGGCCTGGTGAGCTGTCGCGATACCGGTCACCTACAGTGGCCTGGTGAGCTGTCGCGATACCGGTCACCTACAGTGGCCTGGTGAGCTGTCGCGATACCGGTCACCTACATTGGCCTGGTGAGCTGTCGCGATACCGGTCACCTACAGTGGCCTGGTGAGCTGTCGCGATACCGGTCACCTATAGTGGCCTGGTGAGCTGTCGCGATACCGGTCACCTACAGTGGCCGGGTGAGCTGTCGCGATACCGGTCACCTACAGTGGCCTGGTGAGCTGTCGCGATACCGGTCACCTACAGTGGCCGGGTGAGCTGTCGCGATACCGGTCACCTACAGTGGCCTGGTGAGCTGTCGCGATACCGGTCACCTACAGTGGCCTGGTGAGCTGTCGCGATACCGGTCACCTATAGTGGCCTGGTGAGCTGTCGCGATACCGGTCACCTATAGTGGCCTGGTGAGCTGTCGCGATACCGGTCACCTATAGTGGCCTGGTGAGCTGTCGCGATACCGGTCACCTATAGTGGCCTGGTGAGCTGTCGCGATACCGGTCACCTATAGTGGCCTGGTGAGCTGTCGCGATACCGGTCACCTACAGTGGCCTGGTGAGCTGTCGCGATACCGGTCACCTACAGTGGCCTGGTGAGCTGTCGCGATACCGGTCACCTATAGTGGCCTGGTGAGCTGTCGCGATACCGGTCACCTATAGTAGCCTGGTGAGCTGTCGCGATACCGGTCACCTATAGTGGCCTGGTGAGCTGTCGCGATACCGGTCACCTACAGTGGCCTGGTGAGCTGTCGCGATACCGGTCACCTACAGTGGCCTGGTGAGCTGTCGCGATACCGGTCACGTACAGTGGCCTGGTGAGCTGTCGCGATACCGGTCACGTACAGTGGCCTGGTGAGCTGTCGCGATACCGGTCACGTACAGTGGCCTGGTGAGCTGTCGCGATACCGGTCACCTATAGTGGCCTGGTGGGCTGTCGCGATACCGGTCACCTATAGTGGCCTGGTGAGCTGTCGCGATACCGGTCACCTATAGTGGCCTGGTGAGCTGTCGCGATACCGGTCACCTATAGTGGCCTGGTGAGCTGTCGCGATACCGGTCACCTATAGTGGCCTGGTGAGCTGTCGCGATACCGGTCACCTACAGTGGCCTGGTGAGCTGTCGCGATACCGGTCACGTACAGTGGCCTGGTGAGCTGTCGCGATACCGGTCACCTATAGCGGCCTGATGGGCTGTCGGGATACCGGTCACCTACAGTGGCCTGGTGAGCTGTCGCGATACCGGTCACCTACAGTGGCCTGGTGAGCTGTCGCGATACCGGTCACCTACAGTGGCCTGGTGAGCTGTCGCGATACCGGTCACCTACAGTGGCCTGGTGAGCTGTCGCGATACCGGTCACCTACTGTGGCCTGGTGAGCTGTCGCGATACCGGTCACCTCTAGTGGCCTGGTGAGCTGTCGCGATACAGGTCACCTATAGTGGCCTGGTGAGCTGTCGCGATACCGGTCACCTATAGTGGCCTGGTGAGCTGTCGCGATACCGGTCACCTATAGTGGCCTGGTGAGCTGTCGCGATACCGGTCACCTATAGTGGCCTGGTGAGCTGTCGCGATACCGGTCACCTATAGTGGCCTGGTGAGCTGTCGCGATACCGGTCACGTACAGTGGCCTGGTGAGCTGTCGCGATACCGGTCACGTACAGTTTCCTGGTGAGCTGTCGCGATACCGGTCACGTACAGTGGCCTGGTGAGCTGTCGCGATACCGGTCACCTACAGTGGCCTGGTGAGCTGTCGCGATACCGGTCACCTACTGTGGCCTGGTGAGCTGTCGCGATACCGGTCACCTCTAGTGGCCTGGTGAGCTGTCGCGATACAGGTCACCTATAGTGGCCTGGTGAGCTGTCGCGATACCGGTCACCTATAGTGGCCTGGTGAGCTGTCGCGATACCGGTCACCTATAGTGGCCTGGTGAGCTGTCGCGATACCGGTCACCTATAGTGGCCTGGTGAGCTGTCGCGATACCAGCCACCTATAGTGGCCTGGTGAGCTGTCGCGATACCAGCCTGGTGAGCTGTCGCGATACCAGCCACCTATAGTGGCCTGGTGAGCTGTCGCGATACCAGCCACCTATAGTGGCCTGGTGAGCTGTCGCGATACCAGCCACCTATGGTGGCCTGGTGAGCTGTCGCGATACCAGCCACCTATGGTGGCCTGGTGAGCTGTCGCGATACCAGCCACCTATGGTGGCCTGGTGAGCTGTCGCGATACCAGCCACCTATGGTGGCCTGGTGAGCTGTCGCGATACCAGCCACCTATGGTGGCCTGGTGAGCTGTCGCGATACCAGCCACCTATGGTGGCCTGGTGAGCTGTCGCGATACCAGCCACCTATGGTGGCCTGGTGAGCTGTCGCGATACCAGCCACCTATGGTGGCCTGGTGAGCTGTCGCGATACCAGCCACCTATGGTGGCCTGGTGAGCTGTCGCGATACCAGCCACCTATGGTGGCCTGGTGAGCTGTCGCGATACCAGCCACCTATGGTGGCCTGGTGAGCTGTCGCGATACCAGCCACCTATGGTGGCCTGGTGAGCTGTCGCGATACCAGCCACCTATAGTGGCCTGGTGAGCTGTCGCGATACCAGCCACCTATAGTGGCCTGGTGAGCTGTCGCGATACCAGCCACCTATAGTGGCCTGGTGAGCTGTCGCGATACCAGCCACCTATAGTGGCCTGGTGAGCTGTCGCGATACCAGCCACCTATAGTGGCCTGGTGAGCTGTCGCGATACCAGCCACCTATAGTGGCCTGGTGAGCTGTCGCGATACCAGCCTGGTGAGCTGTCGCGATACCAGCCTGGTGAGCTGTCGCGATACCAGCCACCTATAGTGGCCTGGTGAGCTGTCGCGATACCAGCCACCTATAGTGGCCTGGTGAGCTGTCGCGATACCAGCCACCTATAGTGGCCTGGTGAGCTGTCGCGATACCAGCCACCTATAGTGGCCTGGTGAGCTGTCGCGATACCAGCCACCTATAGTGGCCTGGTGAGCTGTCGCGATACCAGCCACCTATAGTGGCCTGGTGAGCTGTCGCGATACCAGCCACCTATAGTGGCCTGGTGAGCTGTCGCGATACCAGCCACCTATAGTGGCCTGGTGAGCTGTCGCGATACCAGCCACCTATAGTGGCCTGGTGAGCTGTCGCGATACCAGCCACCTATAGTGGCCTGGTGAGCTGTCGCGATACCAGCCACCTATAGTGGCCTGGTGAGCTGTCGCGATACCAGCCACCTATAGTGGCCTGGTGAGCTGTCGCGATACCAGCCACCTATAGTGGCCTGGTGAGCTGTCGCGATACCAGCCACCTATAGTGGCCTGGTGAGCTGTCGCGATACCAGCCAACTATAGTGGCCTGGTGAGCTGTCGCGATACCAGCCACCTATAGTGACCTGGTGAGCTGTCGCGATACCAGCCACCTATAGTGGCCTAGTCCATCTTGTTCATTTATCTATGGTGTGAACGCTACGCATTATTTGGTCGTCGTGCCTGTGGTCACAGTGCTACTACACGGCGATGCGACTGCGCAACTACAAACGCTGCCGTTTGCTGTGGTTGTAAAGTCGTTCAGTCAATACACAATGGAGCGAATTGCATCGGCGTTTTTTAGACAGCGAGGTTACTTCTGTGAGTGAAGTTGGAGGTGAATTCTATAGAGTGAAGTTGGCATCAGTAAAAAATTCGAAGATTTAAACTGAATTTAGTTCATAAATGGATAAAAACGATTTGAAAAAAAACATTATTGCTAACATGTGCGGCTGCTTTAGCCCATACAAAGTTAAAAGCGAAAACAAAAGTCAGAAGAGGGTGGTGGGTTAGACCAAGTTGTCAAACGTATCCCTCCAATGTCGAATTCGAAATGGCACAACGCCGTGTAGTTGCGACAGTTCTTCAAATTTTCGAAATTACAGCGCTGCGACACGACTTAATACGTGCCTATGTGATTTACTCCGTATAATTCCATTGAATGAATATGGATTTGACAGCTACGGCGTTTGTAGTAGCATTGTGAAACAGGCATCAAGCAAAAAGTTGGAAATTTTCAACTTCCTGACTTCAAATCGTACCGACTTGTAGCTGGAGCGTTCACATTGGTTTTGCATACACAAATTGTCGTTCAATCACGGTTGTCAAGCAAATCGCTTGATAAATCGTTCAATGAGAAACGCGCTCGACTCATTTTTTTTTTCAATTTTTCAACCACATCCAAGTTCGCTGGAATTCATCTTTATTTCACCACCAATTTCGGAGCATAAGACGTTGCGCACTTGTATGTGTTTTGTGTTTTGTCTTTCTGAGTCGTTTACTTCCCACAGTGGAAAAGTCGTCTTTTTGTTTTTCCCTGAGCAAGACGGAGATTTTAAGGTGGGTTTCATGGCTGCAGCTCCAATTAACCCGCTCGTAATATAGTTTATTTTATCCGATTAGTTGGAGTGATTATTAGCTTGTGTAAATAGAATTGTGTCAATGCAGGAAAAGCCCTCGTTCAGGCAGTTCGGTTTGAAACGAAGCCCAAGTGAAAAGTTAAAAACGACGTCTCACCAGAAGGGAGTATTCTAAAGCGTACTTACACACTTGAACACAAAACAATATATATATATATGCACACATGTATAGATTTAGAATATAATTTCGCGGAACCTAGATTCCAAATTTGTAAAGGATGACATCGGATTCATAGGATCAACGTTGCTGAAATCCATTCTGTAATTGAAATTTGTAGTAGAGGGGAAGGAAGGAAAGCCGTGAGACGATTTATCGACGAATATGAAAGAAACACGCACTCGGATTTCACTTTCGGATGCTGTTTAAGGACGACACCAGGTCTACATCGAATTCTGAATTCATAAAAGGTAAACTGTAAGATCCTTACCGGATACCGAATATTCGGGAATGCATCGCGAAAAGCTACAATCTCTATTTCTGTCCGTAGTCAATGGAACAAAAAGTAAAAATGGGTCCCGTCGAACAGCGCGTATTAATACTGCGTATCAATGGACTGAAACAAATAGGACATGTCAAGCATGGAGAGCGTTCTTACCGCTTCGCCCTGAATATGATGATACGTATGAGGTTACAGATTGTTTTTCGTAAACGCATTGAAAGGGGTCATTGCCAATTAGATCGCGATTCTCGTAGGGCGTCTATTCCTGTACATATTTTCTGTGGACACATGGACACTCGCTTTTGATATTCTCCTATGCAGTGTATTGCACGTCATGCAAAACAGCCAACGTGGCATTAAATATCTACGATCCATGGAGGATCTGAGCCTGAGCTATAGCTGCCTTCCATCCTTGACGGTCCCGGGCACGTTGCTTCCAGTTGTCAAGACCAAAATGTCTTACATCCGCGATTACTTGGTCTTTATACCGGAGGTTCGGTCTTCCTCTTCTTCTCGAACCAGGAGGCTCGGATTCGAAGACCCTCTTAGCTGGAGCGTTGATGTCCATGCGCTCGATGTGGCCGAGCCAGTGTAGTCGACGGATCCTTGCCATCCGGACTACATCCACATCTTGGTACAGCTCGTAGAGTTCGCGGTTGTGTCTTCTTCTCCATTCACCTTCCTCACAGACAGGACCAAATATCCGGCGCAGAATTTTTCTTTCGAAAGAACCCAAAAATCAGCTCCGCTGTCCTCCTTATCGTCCAGCTTTCGGCAGTATGAGCGTTTTGTAAAGCACGACTTTGGTCTTTCGAGTGAGGAGTTTTGTTTGGACAAGCCGAAGTAGCAGCGGTTGCCAATGGCGATTCTTTGCCGGATTTCCACTGTGGTGTCATTTGTGGAACTTACGTTTGCCCCGAGGTAGACAAACTCCTTAGCTACCTCGGAAATGTAGCTGTCAATTGTCATATTTTGTCCCAGGTGGTGAGCGACGGATTGGTTTTTGCTTGACAGCATGTACTTCATTTTGTCCTCATTGATCTTAAGACCAACTCGTTTCGCCTGTTCTTCAATCGCGGTGAATGCTTCCACAATGCCACGGCGAGAACACGCGATGATGTCGATATCATCCGCGTATCCTAGCAGCTGGACGAACTTGTAAAAGATAGTGCCTTCCCTGTTGACGTCTGCCCGTCGCACTATCTGCTCCAGCGCCAGGTTGAAGAAGTCACATGACAGCACATCTCCTTGCCGAAATCCGGCGCATGTTTCGAATGGTTCCGAGGTCCTGGAACCGAGTTGTACGGTGCATCGTGTATTTTTTAGCGTGGCGCGACACAATTGGATCAGTTTTCCCGGGATCCCGAATTCGGCCATCGCACCAAACAGTTCTTCACCATGAATGCTGTTGTATGCGGCTTTGAAATCGATGAAAAGATGGTGTGTACCGATTCGAAACTCGTTGGTCTTTCCCAGGATTTGTCGAAGTGTGAAAATTTGGTCTATAGTCGATTTGCCGGGCCGGAAGCCGCACTGGTAGCTGCCGGTTAGTGCGGTGCAAAATGGTTTTAGACGTTCACACAATACGCTGGACAGGATCTTGTATGCGACATTGAACAGGGATATACCTCTATAGTTCTTGCAAGAGGTAGGATCGCCTTTTTTGTGGATGGGGCATATAGAGCTGGTATTCCAGTCGTCGGGCATGCTCTCATCTTCCCAAATTCTGCAGATGATCTGGTGCATGCTCCCTACCAGAACATCGCCGCCAGCCTTGAAGAGCTCTGATGGCAAGCCATCTGAGCCTGCGGCCTTGTTGTTCTTCAGCTTCTGAATAGCTGTGCCGACTTCTTCTATGCTGGGTGGGAGGACTACTTCAGCGGCTGGAGTTGGGATTTCCTCGGCCCCTACCACTCTCTCTTGGTCATGCTCGTTAAGCAGCTGCTGGAAGTGCTGCTTAAATACATCCACTATTCCCTGCGGGTCGGTGACAAGATTACCCTCGCAGTTTCGAAGAGCCAGGGTGCCCTTTTTGAAGCCTCCTGCAAGGCCTTTGACTTTCTTGTAAAAGGCTCGTCCTTTTATCCCTAGACTCCTCGATATCCTTGAGCTGGGAGGCTGCGAAGATTCTTTTCTTTTGTCGCAGTAGTTTTTTCTCCTCCCTTCTTCTGGCTCGGTACTCTTCTCGCGCTGCCCTGGTTTTCCTCTGCAGCGCCTTTTGGTACGCCTCGTCGGTTGCTGCCTTTTTCTGCTCACACTCGCCATCATACCACGGGTTTCTTGTCGGGGGTGGTAGGTATCCTAAGGTGGTTTCGGTTACTTCCTGAATGGCTGAGCGGCAATGCAGCCACATATTATTGGCATTTGTGTTCGACGTAGGCATACCGTAGAGTCTTTCGGTCAGCTGCTCCCTGTAGACTCTGGCAACCTCCGGTGTGCTCAGGCGCCCAATGTCGAACCTTCTCCTGATGGGCTGGTGCAGCTTTCTGATTAAATATCTGCCTTGATGCAGGTAAACTGCACATACAGTTGGAACTTTGGCACACAAAAGCATTTATTTTCAAAAAAAACAAAAAAAAAACATAAACTAATCAAAGGTAAAACGGAACCCTATTACTAAGACTTCGCTGTCCGTCCGTCCGTCTGTCACCAGGCTGTATCTCATGAACCGTGATAGTTAGGGAGTTGAAATTTTCTCAGATGATGTTGTAGGGGGGCTCCCATACAACAACAGACATGATTTTCATCCAAGAAATCCCCTTGGTCACATACTGAACGAAGGTTAGTCGACAATATCCCACAACCAGTAGCAAACTTCCCAGTTTTGATCTCTTTTGTGTCTTTGATGAATTAATCCTAGCTGCAAACCTTTTTCCCATATTTCCCATCATTGTATTATTGGACAAATGTCAACTAAAATCTATTTCCCCCAAAATGTGTCTAAATATCCGACTTGTATCGTAGACCTTTGTCCATTCTGTCAGTTTTTAAGTCTAACCTTTGTTGGTTTCGATTCTATAACTTAACACGAAATCTATGCCCCAAATCCAGGAGGGAAATTTTAGACTATGCCTGTCTATGTCTATGGATGTCTTAATTGAATATAAAAATCACTTCCTCCTCATTGCTGGCACTATCTGTAAAGATGCTTTCAAGCCGGAAGGTAACCGGCAACAATATTAGTTAACTTTTATTGGTCTGAAAGGTATTCGACAGGTTAACCTGTGGGTTGATCTCTAGGGAATTTTGCTTTGATTCCATAATTTGAGCTTTTCTTCCTCTCTGTGGACACTACCTTTAACGGGACATGCTTAATTGGATGTCACGGGGTGGCCGTGGTGCAGTGGTTAACATCATCGACCGCCGAGCGGAAGGTCTATAGTTCAAATTCGTTTCATAGCCAAGAAAAAAGCAATTCCTAAACGGATGATGAAAAGTATGCAACACAGTTGTGAATGGAAAGTGATCAGACGTACTGCCTGCAGGTATAAAACACTCACAGTACATGGTCAATTGAGATTCATCTTCTGCATATGCAATATTAAGACCAAAAGCGCATGAAAGAATTACTGTGAATTATAACCAACGCGAAAATCTGGTCGGCTCTCGTCCTATCTGGGACAAACCACCCCTGAGAGTAGTGAACGAACATTTACGACCCAAAATCACTGCACTTCGCTCAGGTTGTGTGTAAACCTGAGCGAAACTCTCCCTTTCAGTTGTTACCTTCGCTCGCACAACGTTCAAACGTGAGAAGGCCTTGGCCTTGAGTGCGAGTGCAACATACAGATGGTGCGGGAACCCTTTGTGCGCGAGTCCGACTCGCACTTGGCCGGTTTTTTCTTGTGTTTTTAGAGATGATGGTAACCAAGTGTCGCGGAGTATGTCCTTGTTTTCCGCACTTGGATTAAGTAACACTCTTTTTCACATGCTCTGCCGACCTCTGTTAAGGTTAAGTCTGTCTTGAGTCTGTCATATTTTCGCAAGGCGATCTTAAGTTCACGGGGACTATTAGCAATTTATAGAATTTGCTTCGTCTGAATCCGCAATTCCCTTCATAATAAGTTCCACTAAGTCCTGTGATACCATCTCCTACATGGGAATCACGTACCGTTGAACCCTTTGATACAACAATGATGTATGCGTATACTGCTAACCTACCTTACCACAATTGTCGTACATCACATATACTTTATGAATTCCAGCTCTTAATTGAAAAACTTTGGATGATCAAATAAACTATTTAAAATGGAGAAGAAGGTATCTAGTTCACAGCCAAGAATTCTAAAGAAGAAGCATTTCCGCGTGAAGCATCAGAAAGTTAAGCTGTTCCGAGCCAACGAGCCCATCCTGAGTGTTTTCATGTGGGGAATCAACCACACAGTGAGTCTCGAAATCAATTTCTCAATTCATGTGTAGTCTGCTCTCTTAGTCTGTGCTATCCTTTTGTTTTAGATAAACGAACTAAGTCATGTAAATATACCCGTCATGTTACTACCAGATGATTTCCGGGCCTATTCGAAGATTAAAGTGGACAATCATCTTTTCAATAAGTGAGTTTAGACCATCACCTTAGTCTTGACTTTATTTATTTATGTATTACTCCTACAACTAGAGAGAATATGCCCTCGCATTACAAAGTCAAAGAGTATTGCCCACTAGTTTTTCGTAATTTACGCGAACGGTTTAATGTCGATGACGTTGATTATCGTGAGTCGTTGACCCGGTCACAGCCTATACAAATTGACTCGTCTGGAAAGTCCGGCGCACAATTCTATCAAAGCTACGACAAATTCTTCATTATTAAAAGCCTAACATCGGAGGAGGTGGAGCGAATGCATGCGTTTCTAAAACACTACCACCCGGTAAGTATTCACACTTTCGATTGGTAATCATTAATGATATCTCTTTGAGGTTAGGTAAAAAGGTCTTAAGTCGGAAATCGCAGACCTTATGAGGAAAAAGTCACCTGGCTTTGATCTTGAGTCAAAAAATTGCATTTTGGGTTTTTGATGGAGTTTAATTCGTTTTTTAGGGTTCCGTACCCAAAGGTAAAACGGAACCCTATTACTAAGACTTCGCTGTCCGTCCGTCCGTCTGTCACCAGGCTGTATCTCATGAACCGTGATAGTTACTTACTTACTTATCAGGCCAGCGATCCATGGAGGATCTGAGCCTGAGCTATACCTGCCTTCCATCCTTGACGGTCCAAGATGTCTTACATCCGCGATTACTTGGTCTTTATACCGGAGGTTCGGTCTTCCTCTTCTTCTCGAACCAGGAGGCTCGGAGTCGAAGACCCTCTTAGCTGGAGCGTTGATTTCCATGCGCTCGATGTGGCCGAGCCAGTATAGTCGATGGATCCTTGCCTTCCGGACTACATCCACATCTTAGTACAGCTCGTAGAGTTCGCGGTTGTGTCTTCTTCTCCATTCACCTTCCTCACAGACAGGACCAAATATCCGGCGCAGAATTTTTCTTTCGAAAGAACCCATAATCATCTCCGCTGTCCTGCTTATCGTCCAGCTTTCGACAGTATGAGCGTTTTGTAAAGCATGACTTTGGTCTTTCTAGTGAGGAGTTTTGACCCCAGTTGTTTGGACAAGCCGAAATAGCAGCGGTTGCCAAGGGCGATTCTATGCCGGATCTCCACTGTGGTGTCATTTGTGGAACCTATGTTTGCCCCGAGGTAGACAAACTCCTTAGCTACCTCGGAAATGTAGCTGTCAATTGTTATATTTTGTCCCAGGTGGTGAGCGACGGATTGGTTTTTGCTTGACAGCATGTACTTCGTCTTGTCCTCATTGACCTTAAGACCAACTCGTTTCGCCTGTTCTTCAATCGCGGTGAATGCTTCCACAATGCCACGGCGAGAACACGCGATGATGTCGATATCATCCGCGTATCTTAGCAGCTGGACGGACTTGTAGAAGATAGTGTCTTCCCTGTTGACGTCTGCCCGTCGCACTATCTGCTCAAGCACCAGGTTGAAGAAGTCACATGACAGCGCATCTCGTTGCCGAAATCCGGTGCATGTTTCAAACGGTTCCGAAGTCCTAGAACCGAGTTGCACGGTGCATCGCGTGTTTTTTAGCGTGGCGCGACACAACTGGATCAGTTTTCCCGGGATCCCGAATTCGGCCATCGTACCAAACAGTTCTTCACGATGAATGTTGTCGTATGCGGCCTTGAAATCGATGAAAAGATGGTGTGTATCGATTCGAAACTCGTTGGTCTTTTCCAGGATTTGTCGAAGTGTGAAAATTTGGTCTATAGTCGATTTGCCGGGCCGGAAGCCGCACTGGTAGCTGCCGATTAGTGCGGTGCAAAATGGCTTTAGACGTTCACAAAATACGCTGGACAGGATCTTGTATGCGACATTGAGCAGGGATATACCTCTTTAGTTCTTGCAAGAGGTAGGATCGCCTTTTTTGTGGATGGGGCATATAGAGCTGGTATTCCAGTCGTCGGGCATGCTTTCATCTTCCCAAATTCTGCAGATGATCTGGTGCATGCTCCCTACCAGAACATCGCCGCCAGCCTTGAAGAGCTCTGATGGCAAGCCATCTGAGCCTGCGGCCTTGTTATTCTTCAGCTGACGTACGCCGTTGCGTACGCCGACGACATTGACGTGATTGGACGCACACAGCGAGACGTCAATGAGGCCTTTGTAAGAATTGAGGTAGAAGCGGCTAAGATGGGTCTCAAGGTTTATGGGGGTAAAACCAAATATCTGCTTTTATCTAAAAGAGACGGACAACACCGACGTATTGGCCAGAACGTCACCATGGTCAAGGAATTCGTCTACCTTGGCTCACTGATGACCAGCGACAACAACACCAGCGCTGAGATAAAACGCAGAATCACTCTTGCCAACTGCTGTTCCTTTGGGCTCAAGAGGCAACTAAAAAGTAGAGCCCTCTCTCGGAAAACCAAGGTGACACTATATAAGACCTTGATCATCCCAGTCCTCCTTTACGGCGCAGAGGCTTGGACCTTAACAAAAGCGGATGAAGATGCCCTTGGTCGTTTCGAGAGGAAAATTCTGCGCACTATCTACGGTCCCGTTTGTTCAAACGGTGTATGGAGGAGAAGATATAACGAAGAACTGTACGGGTTGTGCAGCGACATCGGCCTGGTACGACGTCTACGGATACAGCGTCTAAGGTGGCTAGGCCATGTAGAGCGCATGGAAAATACAGCTCCGACCCGAAGAGTCTTCGAATCCACTCCGGAGGGAAGGCGCGGCAGAGGACGGCCGCATCATCGGTGGCGCACGCAGGTAGAAGGGGACCAAAGACCGTGCCAGTTGGAGACGCTTGTTGGTTGAGGCCCAGGTTCACCACGGACTGTAGCGCCACCTAAGCAAGTAATAAGATCATAGCCAGGTGGCTTTTCCCTCTTAAGATCATTTCCAATTTGGTTTTACGAAAAACCTTTTTGCCTAACGTCAAACACCTGTAATCTCCTTTACTCTTGTCTTCAATTCAACAGTATGTAGTCGAAAGACATGGTAAAACGCTCTTGCCACAATACTTGGGTATGTACCGAATTACCGTTGAGAGTGTACAATACTATTTTGTAGTAATGCGGAATGTGTTCAGCTCACACTTGACTATACACAAGTAAATGGCTTTGGAATAGTAAATAAGAGTTTGCGCTCAACATTTTGTTTTTTTTTTTAGAAAATTCGACTTAAAAGGTAGCACAGTCGATAGAGAAGCTTCTGAAAAAGAATTAGAAAAACAGCTACCCACCTTTAAGGATAACGACTTTATGAAACAAAAAATCAAATTGGAGATTGGTGAGATAGCTAAGGCAAAGCTATTGGAGACTTTGAACAACGATGTTGACGTAGGAACGAATCACTATTGATAAATGTATGTGACTTAGCCGAGGTTTTCTCTTTCTCCAATATAGCTGCTGACTAAGTTACATATAATGGATTATTCCCTACTAGTTGGTATACATGACTGCGTTCGAGCCGAGGAAGAAGCTTTGCAAGGGGAACATTTCCGTGATGTTGGACGAAGCGACAACAGTGAAAGTGAAGAATGTGATAGTGGAGAAAGGTAAGACGATTCGGCTTCCACTTAAATAGGATTACTCAATATATGAATTGCTATAGGTGGGCTTATAATACTCCCCCGGATTCACCAAGGGCCCAATACAATGAAGTAGTCTATGAGGTAGATATATATGCCATTCCTAGCATAGAAGGTAATTTATTCGAAAATCCGTAAAAAGAGACTGAGAAATGGTTGCGTGCCTTTGTAGAGCGACGTGAGATTTACTTTATCGCAATTATTGATGTCTTGACACAATATGGAGTCAAGAAGCAGGTAAAAATGAACGTTAATGTCCTGGTTTTGTAAATGTTTTCTTTTCTGGTTGTACTCAAAGGCTGCTAAAGCTGCGAAAACTGTCAAATACGGCAGTAATGTTGACGGAATCTCTACCTGTGATCCTGAACAATACGCGAAAAGATTTATCGAGTTTATGGATAAAGCTATTGAATAGATAGGAATACAGCCAGCAAACCTAGCTTCCCGAAAATACAAAGGATTATATGTATGTGAGCTTAATATATATATAAATATGTATATTGACGACAACTGATAAGAGCATCAATCTCTTTAAAATGTGTAATGCGTATGAATAATATTTCTTTTAAAATCGGATCTTACACTTGTTTTTCACGCGAAGCCGCATTTTCAGGCCCCTATTTGAGGACCTCCATGCATGCACCAGCTCATCCGTAAGATATGGTTAGAGGAAAGCATGCCCGAGGGATGGAGTCTCAGCATCGTATGCCCGATCCACAAGAAAGGAGACCCCTCTGATTGCGCCAACTATAGAGGAATAAGTCTCCTTAACATTACCTACAAAATCTTCTCTGCCGTTTTGTGTGAACGCCTGAAGCCTTTTGTAAATAAGCTGATAGGTCCTTATCAGTGCGAATTCAGGCCAGAGAAGTCCACCATCGACCAAATCTTCACACTACGGCAGATACTGGAGAAAACCAATGAATTTCAAGTCGGCACTCACCACCTATTTGTCGACTTCAAAGCCGCATACGACAGCGTAATTAGAGACGAGCTATACAACGCTATGTCTACCCTTGACATACCTGCTAAAGTCGTCAGACTATGCAGGATGACTTTGGAGAATGCTCGCTGCTCCATCCGAATCGGTGAACAGCTTACCGATAGTTTTGATGTCAAAAAAGGATTTAGGCAGGGCGATGCGCTGTCGTGTGATTTCTTCAACATCATATTGGAAATGATTGTGCAGAAACCACTGGCCAATACAGGAGGCACGATCTATTTCAAATCCTCGCAACTCCTTGCATACGCCGACGATATTGACCTAATAGGTAGATCACAGCGAGATGTCAATGAGGCGTTTGCGAGTCTTGAGATCGAAGCGGCGAAAGTGTGTCTGGCGGTAAACGAGGGCAAAACTAAACTAACTAAACCAACTGGTGGCGTTACAGCCCATGAAGGACCAGAGCCAAGCTTCTCTCAATCGCCCATGTTGTGTGTGACTTATTTTTCACACAGGTGAAAGGGACCTACAGTTTAATGCCGAATCCGAACGGCGTGAGTCGAGAAGCTTTTTCATGGCAAGTTTACTACGGGGGTTTTGCCAGTACCCTGCCGAGGAGGAACGTCGCGAAATAATCATTCGATAGCGTTGGTGTTATCGGGATCCGAACTCGCTCATCGTGCGCCAGAGTCCAACACACTAACCACTGCGCCCTAAATATATGCTGTCATCAGAAAAGGAAGCTCACCACCGACGTCCTGGCCAGAATGTTTGTATTGGCAGATATAAGTTCGAGGTAGTTAAGGACTTCGTCTACCTTCGCTCCGCAGTGACCTGGAACAACGACATCAGTTCCGAAATCAAACGCAGAATCACTCTTGCCAATCGCTGTTTCTTTGGGCTCAGAAGGCAACTGAGTAATAGAGCCCTCTCCCGAACGACAAAGTTGACTCTATATAAGACCCTTATCATCCCGGTCCTGTTGTACGGCGCAGAAGCAAGGACACTATCAAAAGCGGATGAGGAGGCCCTTGGTCGGTTCGTGAGAAAGGTTTTGCGCGTGATTTTTGGGCCTACAAACGCAGACGGGGGGATGGAGGAAAAGATTCAACCACGAACTTTACGGGCTGTACAGCGACATGAGCCTAGTTAGGCGTCTACGGATTCAACGCCTAAGATGGCTGGGCCATGTAGAGCGAATGGACACCACAGCTCCAGTCCGAAGAGTCTTTGAATCCATCCCCGAGGGACGAAGAAGCAGAGGACGGCCCCCCTTAAGATGGCGCACACAGGTGGAAGGGGACCTCAGCCAACTGGGTGTGCGGCAATGGAAAAGGCTAGCGAAAGATCGTGCTAGATGGAGGGGCATGTTGGTTGAGGCCCCGGTTCGCCCCGTACTGTAGCGCCCACTAAGAAGAAGATTTGAGAACCTCTGGATAAGACCAGAACGCAGAAATGTTCGTCATCCAGTAAGCTATAATCATGTACTTAAAATCTAAAATTTCAAGTCTGTAGGTCATTTAGTTTCGAAGTTAAGCGAAAGCAAAGTTTTGCAGTACCTCCCATAAACTCAGAGAGCTGACATTTGGTACAGAGTTAGGGTTAGGTTAGGTATATGGGTGCCCTATTGACGGAAAGTCAACGCTCAAGGTCTAATAACCTTATTATGTCGGCGGCACAGTGCGGGCAGAAGGTAGAAAGGAAGAGGAATAGAGGAGATGCCGATGCACATTGATCTTAAATGCTGGCATGTTGCATTGAGGGGGGAAAACCGAATCCGGCAGGGAGTTCCAGATTCGTGTGGTTCGGTTAATGAAAGATTCTCTATATTTGACAGTATGTCCGAAAGGGGGCTTCAGAGTATATTGGTGAGCATTCCTAGAGAGACGTGTATTGCGGGAGAAATGTTGAAGGGGCGGAATGCAACTGGCTATTTCATCAGAGCATTTTTGGTGGTAGTAACGATAAAACAGGGAGAGGCAGGTAACATTCCTGCGGTGTTCCAGCGAGTCTAATGTTTTGGTAATGCTGGAGTCACCTATCAGTTTTATGGCTCGTTTTTGTATTCTGTCTAGTAGGTGCAGTAGGTGAGGTGAGGTACATGAGCGTTAAACTCTAATTTGGGGCGAATGAACGCCTTATAGATTGTAGCCAGGTCTAAGGGTGAGAAATATTTCTTGCATCTGTATAAGAAGCCTAGGCATTTCGCAGCATTCTTGGCGACACTGAATATATGGTCGCTCCAATTAAGATTGTGAGCAACACTCATACCCAGGATGGAAAGCTTTTCAGTTTCTGAGATGCAAGTGCCATTCAGTTAGTTAGTTATACGCTTTAACGACAAGAGACAGCGTTGTGTTTTGGAAGCATTAAATTCCACTCTATTGTTCTTACCCCATTGGATGATGCTGTCGATATCGGAATTCAATGAGCTTAACATACGCTGCCGCTCATTATCTACAACCGAAGTGCAGGGTCGTAAACTGGTGAACGAATATGAGAAGCTGAAGGTACTGTCGTCAGCGAAGGAGTGCATTGGATTAGAAGTAACAGACAAGAGATCATTTATAAAAATAAGAAAGAGTGTCGGAGACAAAACGGAGCCCTGGGGAACACCGGCATTTACAAAGTGAGTATCAGACTTGAATCCGTCCAAAACAACTTGAATAGAACGATTCGAAAGGTAGCTTCTAATCCATTGAAGAAGAGACTCATCGATCCCAAAGGCACGCATTTTCGACAAAAGGGCTTCATGCCAAACCCTGTCAAATGCTTTCGACATATCCAGTGTAACAATTTTGCTTTCACCTGCTTGGTGAAGCGAGTGATTCCACTTTTCAGCGAGATATGCCATCATATCACCAGTGGATCTGTTGCTGCGGAAACCGTATTGGCGGTCATTGAGGAGCTTCCGTGATTCAAGATATTTCATAAGCTGACGGTCAATCAGCGTTTCCGTGACCTTGGAAAGAAGGGACGTTAGTGCAATGGGTCGGTAGTTGGAGGGAGAAGATGATTCGCCTTTTTTGGGTATAGGCTGGACAAATGCTGTTTTCCACCTACTCGGAAAGAGCCCAGAGGTGTAGGAAAGGTGAAAAAGCTTACGCAGTGGTTTTGCAAGCGTAGAAGAACACCTCTTCAGAACCATTGGGGCAATACCATCTGGACCAGCGGATTTGTGTATGTCGAGGTCTTTAAGAACCCTTGCGACTGTACGAGTACGGAAGTGGATTAGTCCCATGGTGGAATTGACGCACTCTAGTACTACGTTGAATCCATTGTGCCCACTTGTTTTGTTTAACCCGTCGATTACTTACTTATCAGGCCAGCGATCCATGGAGGATCTGAGCCTGAGCTATAGCTGCCTTCCATCCTTGATGGTCCCAGGCACGCTGCTTCCAGTTGTCAAGACCAAGATGTCTTACATCCGCGATTACTTGGTCTTTATACCGGAGGTTCGATCGGAGTCGAAGACCCTCTTAGCTGGAGCGTTGATGTCCATGCGCTCGATGTGGCCGAGCCAGTGTAGTCGACGGATCCTTGCCTTCCGGACTACATCCACATCTTGGTACAGCTCGTAGAGTTCGCGGTTGTGTCTTCTTCTCCATTCACCTTCCTCACAGACAGGACCAAATATCCGGAGCAGAATTTTTCTTTCGAAAGAACCCAAAATCAGCTCCGCTGTCCTGCTTATCGTCCAGCTTTCGGCTCCGTACAGCAAGACTGGCAGAATGAGCGTTTTGAAAAGCATGACTTTGGTCTTTCGAGTGAGGAGTTTTGACCCCAGTTGTTTGGACAAGCCGCGAAGTAGCAGCGGTTGCCAAGGGCGATTCTATGCCGGATCTCCACTGTGTGGTGTCATTTGTGGAACTTACGTTTGCCCCGAGGTAGACAAACTCCTTAACTACCTCGGAATTGTAGCTGTCAATTGTTATATTTTGTCCCAGGTGATGAGCGACGGATTGGTTTTTGCTTGACAGCATGTACTTCGTTTTGTCCTCATTGATCTTAAGACCAACTCGCTTCGCCTGTTAACCAGTTGATACCTATACATTTACCGTCGAGCTGAACCAGCCAGACGAGGATAGGAATCCCAGTATTCTGTTCAGCCCAATATTACCTACCTCTTCCAGTCCCGAAAGGAAGTATCTTCCTAGGAACATATTCCTTTTTTGGGCTAGCGCCGGACATTCGCACAGCAGGTGACGAATGGATTCAATTTCCTCTTCGTCCCTGTGCAGCTTCTGCAGAAGTCATTTTGGGGCTGGCCTAGTTGAGCTGCATGGTAGGATAGCATGCAGTGGCCGGTGAGGGCACCGACTGCCAGTCGAATATTCCCGATTGAACTACAACAGATTTTCCGTTCTTTCCTTATCATAGACGGGCCAAGTCGATCTCGCCGTTGCGCATGTATCTAAGCGACACCATCGCTTATTGGCTTGCACTAATAGCTCCGTCTCTATCTCCCTGTAGAGCGCACTGAGTGGTGCTTTGGCCCCAGCTGAGATCTGCGCAATGTTAACACTTGATCCCACCCTAGCCAGCTAGTCCGCCCTCTCGTTTCCGGAGATATTCATGTGACCAGGTACCCAAAAAAGGGTCACCTCATTTACATTGGATATCTCTTCTAACTTCTCCTTGCAGAGTTTGACGAGTTTGGATCTTATCCATATTGCCTGCAGAGCCTTAATGGCTGTCAACATAGATGTTGATCCTTTTTCCTGAGATATTCTCTTTGCTGATCAGGTCCGCCGCGCCGCCTGCTTGATAGCGAAGACCTCATCTTGGAAGACACTGCATCCATCATCGAGCCTGTAGGAGCGATGCATATCCCGAGACTTAAAGTAGACTCCGGCACATGTACCAACATCAATTTTGGATCCGTCTGTGTAGAATGCCAGTTCACTTTCCGTGCGTACCAAATCACCGGTCCATTCCTCCCTGGAGGGAATTCTAATAGAGAATCTCCTCTCCCAGGAAGAAAGTCGGGTGACCTGTCGTGGTAGCGGCAACAGAACTACATCATCTGTGAACATTTCAACTGTCTAACTATCACGGTTCATGAGATACAGCCTGGTGACAGACGGACGGACGGACAGCGAAGTCTTAGTAATTGAGTTCCGTTTTACCTTTGGGTACGGAACCCTAAAAAAGAGAGGAATAGCACAAGTACGCAGTTTGAACAAATCTATGCTCAACGACTCCGGACTGACAAACTTTTTACGTCCACCACCTGTATGTCATGGTTGTTTTAATGGCTATTGAGGTTCAGCTATTGGTAGCTGGCATATGATATAAGATTGTGCACCAATAGTGACAACTTTGCGAATGATACGGATACATCGCATGGCTGATTTATGGTATTTTAACGTTACTCACACAGAATACCATCAAGATACTCTTACCAAACAAAAGCTGTACATAGATACTTATTTGCGTTTACCTTTATATGCATGCAGTTCTACAGACATACGTGGTGGTAAGCGTAGATCATTTCAAGAAATTAGGAAACGTGCTCTAGGTATACGTGACTCAACTGTAGCTTAAAGTATTTACTTAGGCCATTTGTCTGTATAAAATACACAGTCAACTGTTCCATAGATATGGCAACTTGTGTAGCTCTCGGTTACGCATTTTAATTGTGGCGGCGTTAAAAGTGAGCTTGGCAAATGTCAGGCTTATATGACGCTTTATAGCTATTTAATTCAGCCGCAAATATCAGTTCGTTTTTTTTAGGAACTTTGGTGGAGCACCAGCAACTTTTCATTGTTAACAGCTTGAGCATGGTTGGTGGTTTGAGCATTAAAATTAATTGGACATGGCTCCTATCCCTATGCGCCATATTAGACATTTTTCAATATAGCCGACTAAGTTTTAAGGGCATGTCCAGATAACTGAACGATTGATATTGACCTTGACCTGCAAGTGAATTGGTGCAAAATGTTGTACCTAAACAAGCAAAAACCTAATGTATGTATGTAGGTATCTACAACAGGAGCTTTATGAGGCTTTCGTTTTGATATTGCTGATGATTTCATATCATAGTTAGTTCCAAACATTCAAATACAGTGAACTCCCTCTTAACGGACACCCTCTTAAGTGGATGATTCTCTTAAGCGGACAAAGCGGCTAGTGTGATTTTGTTCGAGTTTTTTTCCTCGAACCCTTATTTGGGTGAAAACGTTCCTTTAAATGGACGATATGAGAGTGAGATATATTTCTTTTCTTTATACATATGTACCTACATCGTTTTTGCTTCTGAGAGAGCGATCATTATTCACATATGTCCAATCCTCCACGCTATCAATAGAACAGCCGTGAAAAGCTCTGCATCCGAAGTTTTGGGTTTCAAGGCTCCACCACGAAGGCTTGTCTCAGCTGCACGGGGGCTTTCCCCAGCACGCCTGGCGCTGCTCTAGATGTTATGATGAACCTTCCACCTTCCACCTTGATATATTTATCAGAGGGTGTGCTTTGAAAGCCATGTCTCGTCTGAAGAGAAATGGCTTTTGGTACAACTCGCATAGGAATAACGGTGTGCTTGCGCAAGAATTGTCCTGCGACCCCTGTCTCATGGACATGCCTTCATGACGCACTGACGCCCGTTATCCTATTGCGTCGTAATTTCACAGTCGAGCTTCCATGGCGTCAGGATTGGCTATGGCTGAATACTGAACCTGGAAAGGATAGTCTTCGCATTCTCACGGATGGCTCCAGATCTGGGCGGGGGTCCGGTGCTGGGGTCTTCTTTGAGAGCGAAAACATTCGACTGCCCTTCTCCTTAGGAAAATATGCGTCTGTCTTCCAATCAGAGATATACGCAATCCTAATGGCCATGCACTATGTTGTGAAGCACAGGTGGAAGGGGGAAAGCATATGCGTATGTAGTGACAGCCAAGCTGCACTAAAAGCTGTGTGTAACCCCTTAACTAGCTCCAAATTAGTGCTTGAACTCAAGTCCTTCTTGAACAGAGTCGGCAGACTAAATTCATTAAGGCTTGTATGGGTTCCAGGCCACTCTGGGATCCCAGGAAATGAGACCTCTGACGAACTCGCTAGAATGGGTTCAGAGGAGAGCTTCTCAGGACCTGAACCCGCTCTAGGTCTACCTACGTCCACAGTAAATTCCTACATTAACGATTGTGTATTTAACACACATAACCGTAGATGGAGGGATTGTCCGGGTTGCAGGATGACTAAGCGCGTATGCCCTGATGTCTGCAAAAAATCTGCAGCATTCCTCCTGTCTTTAAGGAGAATCGACTACAGAAGGCTTTTGCTCGGCATCAGTGAGACGCCTACCTGTGCTGCATGTGGCGAAGAGGAGGATGATACTGCAGAGCATTTCCTCTGTTATTGTCCCGCCTTTGCTCGCATACGGTGGCGCACCCGTGGAGCCGACGTGGTGTGTGCCGAATCCCTTAGCTCTACATCACTGAAGCTCCTTCAAATTTTTCTCCGGAAAACGGAGAAAATACAGTAATGTAAGGTGTCTGTCTGGAGTACAATGGACCAGTGATTGCGTCTGAGTGCTCCAGCGGATGGCAGAAGCCTTCAACAAAAAAAAAAAAAAAACGAAGAAACACCTGGTTCGATGACGAGTGCAGGAGGATTTATACAGCGTAGCAGGATGCATATAAGGCCTCGCCGCATAAAAGAACAAGAGCAGCTCATGAGCTCTACGAGTTAAAAAGAATGGAAAAGCACAAGCTTTTCAGGAGAAAGAAGAAAGAGCACGAGAAGCGCGCTATTGAGGATTTGGAGAGGTGTTACTGCAGGCGGGACGTTCGAAAGTCTTATCAACGGATAAAGCGAACATGCCAAGGTTATAAAGCCAGAGCGGAAGCCTGTAGAGATGAGAGCGGACACCTAGCAGTAGAATCGCAGTCGAAGCTGAGAATATGGAAAAACTACTTCTGCAGACTGTATAACGGCGATGTTAGTCAATATACCGCAGTCAGGCAGATTGATCCATTTCTAATCAACGAAGACCGCGGAGAACTCCGTCTCCCCGTACTCGACGAAGTTAAGATTGCCATATCGAAACTCAAGTCGAATAAAGCTGCTGGCGCAGACGGACTGTCTGCTGAGCTCTTCAAGGCAGCTGGGGATGACCTGGTTAGGAGCATGTACCAGCTCATCTGTAAGATATGGTCAGAGAAAAGCATGCCCGAGGAATGGAGTCTCAGCATCGTATGCCCGCTCCACAAGAATGGAGACCCCTCTGATTGCGTAAACTATAGAGGAATAAGTCTCCTTAACATCGCCTACAAAATCTTCTCTGTCGTTTTGTGTGAACACCTGAAGCCTTTTGTAAATAAGCTGATAGGTCCTTATCAGTGCGGATTCAGGCCAGGGAAGTTCACCATCGACCAAATCTTCACACTACGGCAGATCCTGGAAAAAACCAATGAATTTCAAGCCGACACTCACCACCTATTTGTCGACTTCAAAGCCGCATACGACAGCGTAGTTAGAGACGAGCTATACAACGCTATGTCTACCATTGACATACCTGCTAAAGTCGTCAGACTATGCAGGATGACTTTGGAGAATGCTCGCTGCTCCATCCGAATTGGTGAACACCTTACCGATAGTTTTGATGTCAAAAAAGGATTTAGGCAGGGCGATGGGTGGCCGTGGTGCAGTGGTTAACATCATCGACCGTCGATCTTTTGCTAGCCTTTTCCATTGCCGCACACCCAGTTGGCTGAGGTCCCCTCCCACCTGTGTGCGCCATCTTAAGGGCGGCCGTCCTCTGCTTCTTCGTCCCTCGGGGTTGGATTCAAAGACTCTCCGGGCTGAAGCTGTGGTGTCCATTCGCTCTGCATGGCCCAGCCATCTTAGGCGTTGAATCCGTAGACGCTTAACTAGGTTCATGTCGCTGTACAGCCCGTAAAGTTCGTGGTTGAATCTTTTCCTCCATCCCCCCGTCTGCGTTTATAGGCCCGAAAATCACGCGCAAAACCTTTCTCACGAACCGACCAAGGGCCTCCTCATCCGCTTTTGATAGTGTCCATGCTTCTGCGCCGTACAGCAGGACCGGGATGGTAAGGGTTTTATATAGAGTCAACTTTGTCGTTCGGGAGAGTGCTCTAATACTCAATTGCCTCCTGGGCCCAAACAAACAGCGATTGGCCAGAGTGATTCTGTGTTTGATTTCGGAACTGATGTCGTTGTTCCAGGTCACTGCGGATCCAAGGTAGACGAAGTTCTTAACTGCCTATACAAACGTTCTGGCCAGGACGTCGGTGGTGAGCGTCCTTTTTTGATGACAGCATAGGTATATTTAGGGCGCCGTGGCGCAGTGGTTAGTGTGTTAGACTCTGGCGCACGATGAGCGAGTTCGGATCCCGATAACACCAACGCTATCGAATGATTATTTCGCGACGTTCCTCCTCGGCAGGGTACTGGCAAAACCCCCGTAGTAAACTTGCCATGAAAAAGCTTCTCGGCTCACGCCGTTCGGATTCGGCATTAAACTGTAGGTCCCTTTCACCTGTGTGAAAAATAAGTCACACACAACATGGGCGATTGAGAGAAGCTTGGCTCTGGTCCTTCATGGGCTGTAACGCCACCAGTTGGTTTAGTTAGTTTAGTTTTGCCCTCGTTTACCGCCAGACACACTTTCGCCGCCTCGATCTCAACACTCGCAAGCGCCTCATTGACATCTCGCTGTGATCTACCTATTATGTCAATATCGTCGGCGTATGCAAGGAGTTGCGAGGATTTGAAATAGATTGTGCCTCTTGTATTGGCCAGTGGTTTCTGCACAATCATTTCCAATATGATGTTGAAGAAATCACACGACAGCGCATCGCCCTGCCTAAATCCTTTTGACATCAAAACTTTCGGTAAGCTGTTCACCGATTCGGATGGAGCAGCGAGCGTTCTCCAAAGTCATCCTGCATAGTCTGACGAGTTTAGCAGGTATGTCAAAGGTAGACATAGCGTTGTATAGCTCGTCTCTAATTACGCTGTCGTATGCGGCTTTGAAGTCGACAAATAGGTGGTGAGTGTCGACTTGAAATTCATTGGTTTTCTCCAGTATCTGCCGTAGTGTGAAGATTTGGTCGATGGTGGACTTCCCTGGCTTGAATCCGCATTGATAATCACCTATCATCTTATTTACAAAAGGCTTCAGGTGTTCACACAAAACGGCAGAGAAGATTTTGTAGGCGATGTTAAGGAGACTTATTCCTCTATAGTTTACGCAATCAGAGGGGTCTCCATTCCTGTGGACCGGGCATACGATGCTGAGACTCCATTTTGCGGGCATGCTTTTCTCTTACCATATCTTACAGATGAGCTGGTACATGCTCCTAACCAGGTCATCCCCAGCTGCCTTGAAGAGCTCAGCAGACAGTCCGTCTGCGCCAGCAGCTTTATTCGACTTGAGTTTCGATATGGCAATCTTAACTTCGTACGGGGAGACGGAGTTCTCTGCGGTCTTCGTCGATTAGAAATGGATCATTCTGCCTGACAGCGGTATATCGACTAACATCGCCGTTATACAGTTTGCAGACGACACTCTCTTATATGGACTAAAAATGCTGGTCCCGTGGCTGTCCACTTAAGAGAGCTTTCACTGTATTATTTTGTCAATGCCACCACCTATGCATGTATGGATCTTCTCAATCGTTAATTTGTCTTCGTTATCAATTTTAAAGTATCGTTTTCCTGCTCGTAAAGTTTCTTGGAGGGCATCTTGTTTTGCAACATGATTGCATATACATATGTACATATGTATAGAACAAAAATGTCAGACGGAAGCTAAGTGGCGGTCTACTGATAATGACATAACATGCCCCCCGAAAAGCTCCTGGACGATGGTATGTATCATCATTAAACTGCACCATATCTACCTACCACTGTCAAGAAATAAAAACCTATCTAGGTACCTTTAGGAAATAAGTATATGTACGCATACAGATAAAAAAGACATATCTGAGGTTATTAGAAATAAAACTGAAACAATAATTAAAAAGAAAAATAAAACAGAATTTGTAATAACAACCTCTTTAAAGCCACTCACCAATAAAAGATATCTTGTGACGGTAGCTTATAGTTATTTTATTGATCGGATTGTTACTTCTGTGAAGTCCAAAATATTTTGCAAAAAAGTTGGTAGGTACATACCCAACATATACATTTAGACAAATCCATATGTATCTTTTTAATAAACTGAAACCTCCAACCAAACACTCTTATGCAGATACATACTAGTACACAGATTGCATACCTATTGAATATAAAAGGTAACTATATCCATTGAAACAATCTTTTGTTGTCTTCGGTTGTTTTATGGGTATTTACCAGTCATGATGTGTTTTATTTCTTCAGTTTTTAAAAAAACCACGATATTAACTGGTAACAGGAGCATATGACCATTCAGTGAGTCTTATGCGGTATTGTTGTTCAAACCTAAGTATGAACAACATTAACCACACTAACACACAAAACGGAACAACAATGGCGATCTGGTTCGCTTTCCCTGGCGTATAAATACCGGCGTTGATGGTGTATCTCAACTCAATTCAGTACCCACTTTCACTGACTTCTGATCGTCGGCTGCCGATTAACTTTTGTAGCTTGCGTCGTTCTTCTCGACTAATTTTAATTTTTTTCTTTCGTCCTCATCATTATTCCAATTCAGATAGAAATTCACTTTTTTCTTTTTTTTTTTTTTTAACTACTAACTGTAAGTTCGCATTACTAAGGATTTACATATTTCTGTGATATCAAAGCAATTTTTTGTGATAAAAAAAAAAAAATTATATTAAACACACCTACCAACGTAACTAATTAATAATCCAAAAATGAAATCCTATATTGCACTTGTCTGTGTCGTCGTTCTTTTTGCTGATGTTTTCGTTCATTGTGAGGATGAGAAAAAAACGGATAAAGAGATAAAAATCTACAAACGCCTGATCCCAGCGGACGTTCTACGAGGTAATTTCATCAATATTTTCAATATTCACCTTTTCATATTCAAGGAATTTTTTTTATTTTATTTTTTTGATTTAAACCAAACACAAATTCATTTGTTGGAAATTAGCATGAATGCATCCACTTCTATTGATGAGATATGAGATAGAAACATAAAGTTGCTTATTTGGTACTTGTATGTGCTTTCTAAAACTTAAGCTCAAGTATGTAGTTAAGATATCGACTCCCGATCATACATACGTAGATACATAAGTGTGCAAAAAAAAAAAACTGAATTTGCTAATTTGAATTTTTAGATACATATAAGCTTAACTCTGTCTAAGGCAAGTGGAAGGAACGTTAAATCCTATTAGATTAGATTTAGGAAAATCTATGTCTATGGATATATCTATGGATGTATTCGAATCTGGAAAATTTCGTTCACGGTTTAGGTGAAAAATCAATTTGTTTTTATTAAACCCCTTAAAAGCCTTAAAAGGCTTCGTTGTTAGGTACAAACAATTTCATATTTCCTTTCCTTCTTTTGTTGAAGGTTTTCTTTACTTAAAACATATTGGTCTTCAGAATATTTTAAAGAAAAAATGTGAAAAATACTTTATTTTCGATTTCATTTCGAATACTATTGCCCTATGGACGTGGACCTATGGACATTTTTATAATATACGTACTATGTCGTTTAGATCGAGTTACTATACCTATTGGATAATGATCTATGTCATGTAATGAATATATCTAAAATAATAATAAAACTCATCTGCCAAGAATACAGAATGCACTAACTTATGTTTACATTAACCATGTAGACCTATGACTATTTAGGAACTGGTCACTTGTTGTGTTTCAACTGTTCACACATTCACTAATCGGTGGCTCTTGAGGTGACATGACCTGTTTAAAACTTTCATATCACAAATCAGACGAGTCGGTTTAATAAAAATTCAATGTGTGAATAAACAATTCAATTGTCTATAACCAAAGGTTTATGTACAAGAAAAACAGCATAGGTACCTAGAACAATGGGTCGTATGTACATAGTATATGTATTCTCACCTTAACAGAACGCTTACATTGTATGGACTATCCGTAAATATTCATGGAACAGATACATGTATGTCTAAATCTGCAGCATACAAAAAAAAAAACATATTTTCACCAGAATTGCGTATGCTTACTCCACTGGCGATGGCAACCAAAAGCATATAATGTAACAAGCAAACGAAGAAAGAAGGGTAACATCACTCTAAGCCAGTTTAACACGTCTGTGGCGTCTAATAAGATATTACCACGTACCGACATGGAGTGAGTGAGTTATGTAGCATACGAGAACCATCCAGAAAAATACCACCAGATCAGGTGCAAGTGTGTTCGTTTACTACTACTACTACCTCACACACACACACACACGCATATATGTATAAATATATATATAGCCAATAAGAAAGGACACAATCATATGCTATACCCGTATACATACATATGTACTTTATTTATTCCTTAAACTTAATTTATTTATTTATGCTCGATTTATGCTCGATTTATGCTCGATTACTTGTTTGGCAAATTGCTATTTCAAAATATGCAAATAGCATACAGTGAATACAGGGTTTTGTATGTGTATGTGTGTACGTTTACCGGATTGTAATTGTGCAACTGGTATACCTACATTGTCGTTTTGGTAAGAAGGTGAAAAACATCGAAAGCCAGTGTGTGAGACTTTAACCCACTAAAACCACCTGCTGCTTCTGGTCCCCTTTCCGCCACGGTACCGTCCGCACAGTGTGTTAACAATTAAGAGTCTTCCAAATGAAACAAAATTGGTATCAGATGAAAGGCAAAACCTTCAGCAATAACATGCTTAAAACAAAAACAAAAAAAATAACAGTATACCTACATACATATACCGTTGAACAGAATCACACACATCAGCTTGGTTCTGTAAAGTCGGTTCACGGACGATTATCTTACGTGATAACGTCATTCGAAAACATTTGATGAAAAATGAAGCGGTCCACCATCTAATTTCTAACCGCACCCGACGCTGGTTGATTACGGTGTTCGGACGACAGCTGATACATATGAGATTGCTCGGACAGTGTTGTTATTTTGGTAAGGAACCCCCCCCCACCCCTCCCCCCTCCAACGAGCAATTATTAAACGCACGCGTTCATGAGTAATTGGCTGAGATTTTTTTTCGATTTCGCGAATTCTTCAGAATCGTATTTGTCGTCTAAGAACAGAATTAGGGTGTATGCATGTATGTATATATGAATCTCCTGGATTACTCCTAAATGTATGCCTACGTCATCGCACAATTTTTTCATGCCCCCAACTATGCAAGCAAAATCCTATCCCATAGGCAAACTAGATGACTCTCTATCGCTTATTTCGCGCTCTCGCTTGCACGCTCAGCTCAGGCGGAACGTGGCAATGAGTCATACTTTTTTATACGTGCAGCCAGTTTTCACCAGCGACGCGCTGTCGTGCAACTTTTTCAACATCGTGCTTGAAAAGATCGTGCAAGAGTCACTGGCCAACACAAGAGGTACGATTTATTTCAAGTCTACGCAATTGCTTGCGTACGCCGACGATATTGACGTAATTGGACGAAAACAGCAAGACGTCAATGAGGCTTTCGTGAGCATTGAGGTAGAAGCGGCTAAGATGGGTCTCAAGGTTAATGAGGGTAAAACCAAATATCTGCTTTCATCTAAAAGAGACGGACAACACCGACGTATTGGCCAGAACGTCACCATGGGCGGATATAACTTTGAAGTGGTCAAGGAATTCGTCTACCTTGGCTCACTGATGACCAGCGACAACAACACCAGCGCAGAGATAAAACGCAGAATCACTCTTGCCAACCGCTGTTTCTTTGGGTTCAAGAGGCAACTGAGAAGTAGAGCCCTCTCTCGGAAAACCAATGTGACACTATATAAGACCTTGATCATCCCAGTCCTCCTTTACGGCGCAGAGGCTTGGACCTTAACAAAAGCGGATGAAGATGCCCTTGGTCGTTTCGAGAGGAAAATTCTGCGCACTATCTACGGTCCCGTTTGTTCAAACGGTGTATGGAGGAGAAGATATAACGAAGAACTGTACGGGTTGTACAGCGACATCGGCCTGGTACGACGGCTACGGATACAGCGTCTAAGGTGGCTAGGCCATTTAGAGCGCATGGAAGATACAGCTCCGACCCGAAAAGTCTTCGAATCCACTCCGGAAGGAAGGCGTGGCAGAGGACGGCCGCCTCAGCGGTGGTGCACGCAGGTGGAAAGGGACCTCAACCAACTGGGCGTGCGGCACTGGAAACAGCTGGCCAAAGACCGTGCCGGCTGGAAACGCTTGTTGGTTGAGGCCCAGGTTCACCACGGACTGTAGCGCCACCTAAGTAAGTAAGCCAGTGTTCATCGATTTATAAGACGTTCTCACGTCAAAAAAAAAAAAAAAAAAAACCGGCCAAGTGCGAGTCGGACTCGCGCACGAAGGGTTTCCGTACCATCTGTATATATAACCATGAAAGAGACTATGTATGTTACCTCATTAGTCATCACATTTTGACGTGATAACGTCTTATAAATCGATGAACACCGGCCACACGTACGAAAAAGTATGACTCATTGTCACCATCCGCCTGAGCTGAGCGTTGAGGCAAGAGCGAGAAACAAACGATAGAGAGGTATCTATTTTGCCTATGGGATAGAATTTTATTTGCATACTTTGGGGGAAACAATTTTGCGATGACGTAGGCATACCCTTAGGAGTAATCAGTAATCCAGGTGATACATACGTACCTGCAGGCACCCTAATTCTGTTTTTAGACGACAAATACGATTCTGAAGAAATCGTGTGAAAAAGTCTGGAGCTTGTATGTTGGACATACATACATATGTACATGTCAAAACTCCTCACTCGAAAGACCAAAGTCATGCTTTACAAAACGCTCATTCTGCCAGTCTTGCTGTACGGAGCCGAAAGCTGGACGATAAGCAGGACAGCGGAGCTGATTTTGGGTTCTTTCGAAAGAAAAATTCTGCGCCGGATATGTGGTCCTGTCTGTGAGGAAGGTGAATGGAGAAGAATACACAACCGCGAACTCTACGAGCTGTACCAAGATGTGGATGTAGTCCGGAAGGAAAGGAGCCGTCGACTACACTGGCTCGGCCACATCGAGCGCATGGACATCAACGCTCCAGCTAAGAGGGTCTTCGACTCCGAGCCTCCTGGTTCGAGAAGAAGAGGAAGACCGAACCTCCGGTATAAAGACCAAGTAATCGCGGATGTAAGACATCTTGGTCTTGACAACTGGAAGCAGCGTGCCCGGGACCGTCAAGGATGGAAGGCAGCTATAGCTCAGGCTCAGATCCTCCATGGATCGCAGGCCTGATAAGTAAGTAAGTAAGTATGTACATATGTATGTGCTCATTTACAAATCGAAAAAAAAACTGCTCACAGTCAATTACTCATGAACGCGTGCGCTTAATAAATGCTCGTTTCCTTAACAAACCACAACACTGTCGGAACAATCTCATATGTATGTATGTATCGGCTGTCGTCCGAATACCGTAATCAATCAGCGTCGGGTGCGGTTAGTACTTAGATGGTGGACCGCTTGGGAACACCGCGTGTTGTTCATTTTTCATCAATGTTTTCTAATGACGTTATCACGCAAAATAATCGTCCGTATCCCGACCTTACAGACAACCAACATTTTTTCTTGTATGATGACAGATCTTGGATGCAGAAATATGGGTAAAAGGTTTGCAGCTAGGATTAATACATCAAAGACACAAAAGAGATCAAAACTGGGAGGTTTGCTACTGGTTGTGGGATATTGTCGACCAACCTTAGTTCAGTATGTGACCAAGGGGATTTTTTTGGATGAAAATCATGTCTGTTGTATGAGAGCCCCCCTTAAATATTCATTTTGTTCTGTTTTTAGTTGCTGCTGTCGTGGCAGCGGCAACAGAAATACATCATCTGTGAAAATTTCAACTGTCTAACTATCACGGTTCATGAGATACAGCCTGGTGACAGACGGACGGACGGACAGCGAAGTCTTAGTAATAGAGTTCCATTTTACCTTTGGGTACGGAACCCTAAAAAGTAGCCTATGTCACTCTCCATCCCTTCAACTATCTCCACTTAAAAAATCACGTCAATTCGTCGCTCCGTTTTGCCGTGAAAGACGGACAAACAGACATTAGTATAGATCACATCATGAAGATTTTTGATTATCAAAGTAATATGCCTATAACCTGTCTGCAACCAAGATCTGTCATCATACGGAAAAGGTGATTTAATGTGATGATTGATGAGGTAACATACATAGTCTCTTTCGTATTTATATATACAGATGGTACGGAACCCTTTGTGGGCGAGTCCGACTCGCACTTGGCCGGTATTTTTTTTTTGTTTTCTCCATACTTTGTAATCCTGTAGCCTCGCTAGTAGATGAAATAAATAAATAAATATTTTTGTTAAGAAATATTTCAATTAACTAATGGCGACTTCGCATGGACCTTATTTAATTTCTAGATTTTCCCGGAATGTGTTTTGCTTCTACTCGCTGCGCTACCGTCGAACCTGGGAAAACATGGGAATTGACTCCATTTTGTGGACGTTCTACTTGCGTTCTAAATGAAGAGAATCCAGCTAAGTGCGTTCTTTTTCGAACTTATTAGTCAAATTCAAAAACTCAACAATTCACTTTTCAGATTGCTTGAATTGGTAGAAGATTGCGGGCCGCTTCCATTGGCTAACGACAAATGCAAGTTGGACACGGAAAAGACAAACAAGACAGCTCCCTTTCCATTCTGTTGTCCGATTTTCTCATGTGAACCTGGCGTAAAACTAGAGTATCCTGAAATTAAGGAAGAACCGAAAAAGGATTAAATGGGTTCTAATAAGAACACCGTAACAGAGAATCAAGGCGTACTTACTATATGATTAAAAGCACAATTGAAACGAAAATAAAAGCAAAATAAAATAAATAAAAATCGGGTAGAGATACAGATAAATAGATTCAGTTGAAAAAGAGCTGCCAGATTTTATACGAACTAATGAAATGGGGAAAATCACCAATCAAATTCTACTCAAACGCTGTACAGTCCATAGTCTCTGAGTGCATCTGCTCGAGCATATTGTATCATAATGGCAATTTCATCAATTTATCTCTTTTTGTAATTAAATTATTTTTCATTTGTTAGTATTCAGATGCATTTTGTAATCCTGTCAATTAATAAAACAACTTAATTGTTAACATCTTGATCTAACATCTAATATCACCCTGTTTCGGCTACTGTATTAGCAATTGTTAGTAAATAACCGTAGCTAGTGCTACCAATGCAAAACTGGGCAAGGAGGACATATTTGAGTCGATCGTAGGAAAGCATAGCCTCCATAAAACCACATCCGACAACGGACTAAGGCTGATGGATTTCCTAGCGGGGCGTAACCTCCTTGCAGCAAGCACGCGATATCCCCATCTCAACATCCACAAGGGTACCTGGCGGTCTTTTGATCCATCGACCACCAACCAGATTGATCACATTGCGATCGACGCCAGACACTCCTCCTGTATTCTCGACGTACGAACCTTCCGAGGGGCCAACTTCGACACGGACCACTACCTTGTTGTAGCCAAGGTACGAATGAGGATATCAAGAATGCTTAGGAGTCGAGTAGGACAACGTAAGTTTGACGTCGGAAAGCTATAATCGCAAGAGTACTGCCAGAATCTTTGCCGATCGTGTCTCCTCCAAGCTCTCTCAAAATCCGCCCACAGCAGCACAAACAATAGAGCAGGAATGGGCGCATTGCCAGAGCGCCGTCAGAGACGCTGCCTCAGAGGTGCTGGGTTTCAAATCGCCACCACCTAGAAACCCCTGGTTCGATGAACAATGCGAACAGGCCCATGCAGCAAAACAAGAGGCATATAAAGCCATGATGCAACGACGGACGAGAGCTGCTCGCGAAATCTATGAGCAGAAGAGAAGAGAGGTACACACGCTTTTCAGAAGAAAAGAAGAGAGAGCACGGAAAGCGTGAGATCGAGGTGCTTCCGCAGGAATGACGCCCGTAAGTTTTACAATAAGGTAAAACTAACATGCTATGGCTACAAGGCCAGAGCGGCGGCCTGCAGGGATGAAAATGGAGAACTGGTAGTAGAGTCGCAGTCGATGCTGAGGATTTGGAAAGACCACTTCTGCAGACTGTATAACGGCGATGATAGACAAGATACCGCTGTCAGGCAGAACGAGCCATTCGTAACGGACGACAATGTAACAGAATTCAGTCCACCCGACCTAGACGAAGTCAAAATAGCGATATCAAGACCTAAGTCTAATAAAGCCGCTGGCGCAGACGGCCTATCTGCTGAGCTTCTTAAGGCGGCTGAAGATGAGCTGGTAAAGTGCATGCACCATCTCATTTGCAAGGTATGATCGGAGGTAAGCATGCCCGACGAATGGAATCTCAGCATCGTTTTCCCGGTCCATAAGAAAGGAGACCCCTATAACTGCGCCACCTATAGGGGAATAAGTCTCCTTAACATCGCATATAAGATCTTCTCTGCCGTATTGTGTGAACGCCTGAAACTCTTATCAGTGTGGTTTCAGGCCAGGTAAATCCACAATAGACCAAATATTTACGCTACGGCAGATCTAGGAGAAGACCCAGGAATACCAAATCGACACTCACCACCTCTTCGTCGATTTCAAGGCCGCGTATGACAGCGTATATAGAGACGAGCTGTACAAAGCCATGTCTAGTTTTAACATCCCTGTCAAACTCGTCCGACTGTGCAGGATGACAATGGAGAATTCTCGTTGCTCCATTAAGGTCGGTAATGAGCATACCGAGACCTTTGATGTCAAAAAAGGATTTAGGCAGGGCGATGCGCTGTCGTGTGATTTCTTCAACATCATATTGGAAATGATTGTGCAAAAATCATTGGCCAATACAGGAGGCACAATCTATTTCAAATCCTCGGAACTCCTTGCATACACCGACGATATTGACATAATAGGTAGATCACAGCGAGATGTCAATGAGGCGTTTGCGAGTATTGAGATCGAGGCGGCGAAAGTTTGTCCAGCGGTAAACGAGGGCAAAACTAAACTAACTAAACCAACTGGTGGCGTTACAGCCCATGAAGGACCAGAGCCAAGCTTCTCTCAATCGCCCATGTTGTGTGTGACTTATTTTTCACACAGGTGAAAGGGACCTACAGTTTAATGCCGAATCCGAACGGCGTGAGTCGAGAAGCTTTTTCATGGCAAGTTTACTACGGGGGTTTTGCCAGTACCCTGCCGAGGAGGAACGTCGCGAAATAATCATTCGATAGCGTTAGTGTCATCGGGATCCGAACTCGCTCATCGTGCGCCAGAGCGTAACACACTAACCACTGCGTCACGGCGCCCTAAATATACCTATGCTGTCATCAAAAAAGGACGCTCACCACCGACGCCCTGGCCAGATCGTTTGTATTGGCAGTTAAGAACTTCGTCTACCTTGGATCCGCAGTGACCTGGAACAACGACATCAGTTCCGAAATCAAACGCAGAATCACTCTTGCCAATCGCTGTTTCTTTGGGCTCAGGAGGCAACTGAGTAATAGAGCCCTCTCCCGAACGACAAAGTTGACCCTTATATCCCGGTCCTGTTGTACGGCGCAGAGGTATGGACACTATCAAAAGCGGATGAGGAGGCCCCTGGTCGGTTAGAGAGAAAGATTTTGCGCGTGATTTTCCGGCCTATAAACGCAGACGGGGGGATGGAGGAAAAGATTCAACCACGAACTTTACGAGCTGTACAGCGACATGAACCTAGTTAAGCGTCTACGGATTCAACGCCTAAGATGGCTGGGCCGTGTAGAGCGAATGGACACCACAGCTCCAGTCCGGAGAGTCTTTGAATCCAACCCCGAGGGACGAAGAAGCAGAGGACGGCCGCCCTTAAGATGACGCACACAGGTGGAAGGGGACCTCAGCCAACTGGGTGTGCGGCAATGGAAAAGGCTAGCGAAAGATCGTGCTAGATGGAGGGGCTTGTTGGTTGAGGCCCAGGTTCGCCCCGTACTGTAGCGCCCACTAAGAAGAAGATTTGAGAACCTCTGGATAAGACCAGAACGCAGAAATGTTCGTCATCCAGTAAGCTATAATCATGTACTTAAAATCTAAAATTTCAAGTCTGTAGGTCATTTAGTTTCGAAGTTAGGCGAAAGCAAAGTTTTGCAGTACCTCCCATAAACTCAGAGAGCTGACATTTGGTACAGAGGTAGTGTTAGGTTAGGTATATGGGTGCCCTATTGACGGAAAGTCAAGGCTTAAGGTCTAATCGTTATTATGTCGGCGACACAGTGCGGGCAGAAGGTAGAGAGGAAGAGGAATAGAGGAGATGCCGATGGACATTGATCTTAAATGCTGGCATGTTGCATTGAGGGGGGAAAACCGAATCCGGCAGGGAGTTCCAGATTCGTGTGGTTCGGTTAATGAAAGATTCTCTATATTTGACAGTATGTCCGAAAGGGGGCTTCAGAGTATATTGGTGAGCATTCCTAGAGAGACGTGTATTGCGGGAGAAATGTTGAAGGGGCGGAATGCAACTGGCTATTTCATCAGATCATTTTTGGTGGTAGTACCGATAAAACAGGGAGAGGCAGGTAACATTCCTGCGGTGTTCCAGGGAGTCTAATGTTTTGGTAATGCTGGAGTCACCTATCAGTTTTATCGTGCGTTTTTGTATGCTGTCTAGTAGGTGCAATGAGGTCTTGGAAGCACCGGACCAGACATGAGCGTTAAACTCTAATTTGGGGCGAATGAACGCCTTATAGATTGTAGCCAGATCTAAGGGTGAGAAATATTTCTTGCATCTGTATAAGAAGCCTAGGCATTTCGCAGCATTCTTGGCGACACTGAATATATGGTCGCTCCAATTAAGATTGTGAGCAACACTCATACCCAGGATGGAAAGCTTTTCAGTTTCTGAGATGCAAGTGCCATTCAGTTAGTTAGTTATACGCTTTAATGACAAGAGACAGCGTTGTGTTTTGGAAGCATTAAATTCCACTCTATTGTTCTTACCCCATTGGATGATGCTGTCGATATCGGAATTCAATGAGCTTAACATACGCTGCCGCTCATTATCTACAACCGAAGTGCAGGGTCGTATACTGGTGAACGAATATGAGAAGCTGAAGGTACTGTCGTCAGCGAAGGAGTGCATTGGATTAGAAGTAACAGACAAGAGATCATTTATAAAAATAAGAAAGAGTGTCGGAGACAAAACGGAGCCCTGGGGAACACCGGCATTTACAAAGTGAGTATCAGACTTGAATCCGTCCAAAACAATTTGAATTGAACGGTTCGAAAGGTAGCTTCTAATCTATAGAAAGAGAGACTCGTCGATCCCAAAAGCACGCATTTTCGACAAAAGGGCTTCATGCCAAACCCTGTCAAACGTAAATACAACGCTGTGATAAGTGCAGAAAAGCTGAAATCATGGTGCGAATTACCTCGGGAAGGACTAGGTGACTATGAGTACGAGAAGGCTGACAGTTCGGAGGACGAGCAGGAGGATTCGGACCGTGAGGGCACGATTAGCGTGCAGGATGGCCGAATTTTAAAAAAAGATAGGTTGCGCCGAGAGTAAGCTGTCAATGTGAAATGCTTTCTGAGGGAATTGAATAAATTGTAACGACACGACTGGTTGTGTTTTTGTCCTAAATTCTGGTGGAACATTCTCGGTTGTTCTGCTTGGACTTTTCAATATCTTTCTTTATAAGTTCAAAAAAAAAAAAAAACGTTTTCCAAATAATAAGTTTTTTAACTTGCCTTTTCCTCTTTTTATTGCTAGTAACATCACATTACGAATACATTTGTCCATCAGAGCATGTACATGTGTTGTACTGAAAAAAGGAAAACATTGAACCAAACATAGAAAGAGGGTTATTCTAGATACTTATACATGCTTTCGCTCAATATGTTTTCATTTTAGATATTTTCTTTTTATTGTTATTTGTAAATTTCTGAAAAACTACATGTAGACAAATCAAAGGCACACTATTCTCTATTTATCTTTCTTTTAATTTTTAATATATGTATACTGGTTCATTAAATTTGTTATTTACTTATATGCCATATAGGTATATGAACACACGTATATGCATCCATATATATGGTTAGTATTGATACTTTAGTGAATTTCGCATATGCATATCTGCTGTTAAATGTACACTTTTTCATCTACGCCCATCCAACATGATGTTCGTAGTGTATTTAATGAATACAAGCAGTATTTTAAAAAAATATATTTGTTTATTAGCTTTCACGTAATTACATTCTTCTTTCAAATTTAAATTCAATCTTCAATTTTATAATTAATTGAACATTATATCCTTATTATATATTTACTTATTATGTCACAGCCAATATTTAAACAACTTAAAGGTTCTAAAATCTGTATACACTATACAATTGTGAGGAATCGAATTTAACTACAGATACAGTAAATGAATAAATACAAAAAAAAATAAATAAATAATAATTCGCAGAACAAAAAAAACAAAAAAGGGAATAAACGTAAATTTTTGGCGCACGTTTATCTGTAAATTAAAACTATACAACCGAAATAGAATATCCTTGAAATATTTTTCAAGTGAGTTTCATTATGTTTTGCGTCGTACATCGAAATAATCATTTAGCGTTACATTAATATGTAATAACGTTCGTTAATGTTAATATTCACTTGATGGTATACAAACAAATGAAAGTATTTGTTTTATACATGTACATAACCTTACACTTCATTATATCCTTCTTAGAATCGAATAAATACAAAAACAGCCGATAACGAAATTATGGTTTTTATTCTAATAATAATTATAATCTAGCAACCGAAGCATACATACAGTCAGTGGCAAAATTATTAACACACTGCAATGCCTGCCTTCTAAACAGCTTTTAAAGCTGCAGAACTTCTAAAATAACAACACGTTATCCATGATTTTTCTCAATTTCATTCCTTATTATTTTAATTAAACAATAAACAAACAAAAAAAAAATCATTCAACTCCAACAAGTAATTGTTAAAATCATAGGAACATAAGGCCCGGTGCACACATGCGGTTTTTTGACGCACGGAGACGCTGCGGCACCGCATTTGTGTCTTACAGTTTTTTTTTTTTTTTGTTGAAGGCTTCTGCTATCCGCTGGAGCACTCAGACGCAATCACTGGTCCATTGTACTCCAGACAGACACCTTACATTACTGAATTTTCTCCGTTTTCCGGAGAAAAAATTTGAAGGAGCTTCAGTGATGTAGAGCTAAGGGATTCGGCACACACCACGTCGGCTCCAAGGGTGCGCCACCGTATGCGAGCAAAGGCGGGACAATAACAGAGGAAATGCTCTGCAGTATCATCCTCCTCTTCGCCACATGCAGCACAGGTAGGCGTCTCACTGATGCCGAGCACGTAGAGATGCTTGGCAAAAGTGTAATGGCCCGTGATAGCTCCCCAAAAGCCTTCTGTAGTCGATTCTCCTTAAAGACAGGAGGAATGCTGCAGATTTTTTGCAGACATCAGGGCATACGCGCTTAGTCATCCCGCAACCCGGATAATCCCTCCATCTACGGTTGTGTGTGTTAAATACACAATCGTTAATGTAGGAATTTACCGTGGACGTAGGTAGACCTAGAGCGGGTTCAGGTCCTGAGAAGCTCTCCTCTGAACCCATTCTAGCGAGTTCGTCAGAGGTCTCATTTCCTGGGATCCCAAAGTGGCCTGGAACCCATACAAGCCTTAATGAATTTAGTCTGCCGACTCTGTTCAAGAAGGACTTGATTTCAACCACTAATTCGGAGCTAGTTAAGGGGTTACACACAGCTTTTAGTGCAGCTTGGCTGTCACTACATACGCATATGCTTTCCCCCTTCCACCTGTGCTTCACAACATAGTGCATGACCATTAGGATTGCGTCTATCTCTGATTGGAAGACAGACGCATATTTTCCTAAGGAGAAGTGCAGTCGAATGTTTTCACGCTCAAAGAAGACCCCAGCACCGGACTCCCGCCCAGATCTGGAGCCATCCGTGAAAATGCGAAGACTATCCTTTCCAGGTTCAGTATCCAGCCATAGCCAATCCTGACGCCATGGAAACTCGACTGTGAAATTACGACGCAATAGGATAACGGGCGTCATTGCGTCAGAAGGCATGTCCATGAGACAGGGGTCGAAGGACAATTCTTGCGCAAGCACACCGTTATTCCTATGCGAGGTGTACCAAAAGCCATTTCTCTTCAGACGAGACATGGCTTTCAGAGCACACCCTCTGATAAATATATCAAGGTGGAAGGTGGAAGGTTCATCATAACATCTAGAGCAGCGCCCGGCGTGCTGGGGAAAGCCCCCGTGCAGCTGAGACAAACCGTTCTTTGAAGTTTGGTGAAAGAGGCTACGACGTGTTTGCGTTTTAGTCTGTTCCACCAGATGCATATGAGATTATAGGTCTTATTATTGCCGTGTAGATCCAAAGGACCTTTGCCGGCGATAGGCCCCATGTTTTGCCAAAAGCTCCTTTGCATTGCCAGAAAGCTGACAGCGCTTTTGTGGTTTTTGACTCTACATGTTTTGACCAGAGAAGCTTACTATCTAAGATGACTCCTAGATACTTAGCCTCCTTGGATATCGGGATGAAACTGCCTCTTAGTACCAGCTGAGTCATGTCAGTATTTTTCCTCCTTCTCGTAAAGAGAACGACATCGGTCTTAAGAGGATTGACTGACAGCCCATTTCTGGTACACCAATCGTCGATCACATTTAGCGCCGCCTGTGCTTTGCGACGGACAGTCGCCAAACATGAGCCGACAGAAAGAATGGCGACGTCATCCGCATAGGCCTGGGCGTAGATTCCACAGAGACATTGAGAGCATCAAGCAGGGAATCGACCACCATGCACCATAACAGCGGAGACAGGACGCCACCTTGAGGGCAGCCCCTGTTTACGCCAGATTTGACACACTGGTCGAGGCCTGCATCAGCGGTCAATGTCCTGTGCATGAGCATTGCTTTGATCCAAAGGACCAGTGCATCATCCATTTGATGTAGAATTATTTATCGAGGAGATAAAAAAATATTCTGTCACCACTGATAGTTCTTTTAAGGTCTTGTTTCAACCTGGGATATATTCCCAAATCTGGAGGGAGGTCAATCATGTCTTCATCCCCAAGATTGAGAAGCCAAGTGAGCAACCTAAATCCTATCGCCCTATCAGTTTGACTCCGTTCCTTCTAAAAACAATGGAAAAACTGATGGAGCTTCATATTAGAGGTATCCTGAAGAATCAGATACCACTGCACCCCAATCAGTTTGCATATCGCAAAAAACCACGCGCTGCGTCACCTTGTGGATGCGCGTTAAAATAGTTTCACACAGGAGGTGATTGCAATTTTCGCCTTCCTCGATATTGAGGGGGCTTTTGATAATACTGGCTATGATTCGATCACCACTTCACTATCCTGCAGGGGTGTAGACCGTCCCACTAATCACTGGATTAGGGCGATGCTAAATAGCCGTCACCGTATCGGCTGCTAAAGGGCGTCCACAGGGAGGAGTCCTTTCACCCCTTCTCTAGTCGATAGTCATCGATGACCTACAACGAAAGCCAACCACTCGTGGCTACAACGTCATCCGATATGCTGATGACCTAGTAGTTATTGCTATGGGCAAGTGCGAAACTGCTGCCTGTGAGCGCATGCTGCTCGCGCTTCAGTTTACCTCTGACCCAAATAAGACAAAGAGGCGAAAGGTATGGACAATCTCATACGTATGTGTATCCTGAGACTTGATTTTTGGTGGTGAAATGATGTTGCACTGGTCGCAGGCTCAAAATTTATCTCGGCGATAAGTAGCACAAGATTCCCTCGCAAGCGAATCCACACAGCAACCTGGCGATCTCCGGACGGTCGAACCGCCAACCAAATCGACCATGTGCTCATTGACGCAAGGCACGCGTCAAACATCCTGGATGTGCGAACATTCAGAGGGGCAAATGTCGACTCTGACCACTTCCTTGTAGAAGCAAGATTCAGAGCTCGACTGTCCAATGTCAGAAAGCTGCACCAGCCCATCAGGAGGAGGTTCGACATTGGGCGCCAGAGCACACCGGAGGTTGCCAGAGTCTACAGGGAGCAGCTGAGCGAAAGACTCTACGGTATGCCTACGTCGAACACAAATGCCAATAATATGTGGCTGCATTGCCGCTCAGCCATTCAGGAAGTAGCCGAAACCACCTTAGGATACCTACCATTCCCGACAAGAAACCCGTGGTATGATGGCGAGTGTGAGTAGAAAAAAGCAGCAACCGACAAGGCGTACCAAAAGGCACTGCATACTAAAATCAGGGCAGCGCAAGAAGAGTACCGAGCCAGAAGAAGGGAGGAGAAAAAACTACTGCGACAAAAGAAAAGAATCTTCGCAGCTTCCCAGCTCAAGGATATCGAGGAGTCTAAGGATAAACATAAAATACGAGCCTTTTACAAGAAAGCCAAAGGCCTTGCAGGAGGCTTCAAAAAGGGCACCCTGGTTCTTCGAAACTGCGAGGGTAATCTTGTCACCGACCCGCAGGGAATAGTGGATGTATTTAAGCAGAACTTCCAGCAGCTGCTTAACGAGCATGACCAAGAGAGAGTGGTAGGGACCGAGGAAATCCCAACTCCAGCCGCTGAAGTTGTCCTCCCACCCAGCATAGAAGAAGTCGGCACAGCTATTTAGAAGCTGAAGAACAACAAGGCCGCAGGCTCAGATGGCTTGCCATCAGAGCTCTTCAAGGCTGGCGGCGATGTTCTGGTAGGGAGCATGCACCAGATCATCTGCAGAATTTGGAAAGACGAAAGCATGCCCGACGACTGTTATACCAGCTCTCTTTGCCCCATCCACAAAAAAGGCGATCCTACCTCTTGCAAGAGCTATAGAGGTACATCCCTGCTCAATGTCGCATACAAGATCCTGTCCAGCGTATTGTGTGAACGTCTAAAGCCATTTTGCACCGCACTAATCGGCAGCTACCAGTGCGCCTTCCGGCCCGGCAAATCGACTATAGACCAAATTTTCACACTTCGACAAATCCTGGAAAAGACCAACGAGTTTCGAATCGACACACACCATCTTTTCATCGATTTCAAAGCCGCATACGACAGCATTCATCGTGAAGCACTGTTTGGGGCGATGGCCGAATTTGGGATCCCGGTAAAACTGATCCAGTTGTGTCGCGCCACGCTAAAAAACACGCGATGCACCGTGCAACTCGGTTCTAGGACCTCGGAACCATTCGAAACATGCACCGGATTTCGGCAAGGAGATGCGCTGTCATGTGACTTCTTCAACCTGGTGCTGGAGCAGATAGTGCGACGGGCAGGCGTCAACAGGGAAGGCACTATCTTTTACAAGTCCATCCAGCTGCTAGGATACGCGGATGATATCGTAATCATAGCGTGTTCTCGCCGTGGCATTGTGGAAGCATTCACGGCGATTGAAGAACAGGTGAAACGAGTTGGTCTTAAGGTCAATGAGGACAAGACGAAGTACATGCTGTCAAGCAAAAACCAATCCGTCGCTCACCACCTGGGACAAAACATAACAATTGACAGCTACAATTTCGAGGTAGTTAAGGAGTTTGTCTACCTCGGGGCAAACGTAAATTCCACAAATGACACCACAGTGGAGATCCGGCGTAGAATCGCCCTTGGCAACCGCTGCTACTTCGGCTTGTCCACACAACTGGGGTCAAAACTCCTCACTCGAAAGACCAAAGTCATGCTTTACAAAACGCTCATTCTGCCAGTCTTACTGTACGGAGCCGAAAGCTGGACGATAAGCAGGACAGCGGAGCTGATTTTGGGTTCGTTCGAAAGAAAAATTCTGCGCCGGATATTTGGTCCTGTCTGTGAGGAAGGTGAATGGAGAAGAAGACACAACCGCGAACTCTACGAGCTGTACCAAGATGTGGATGTAGTCCGGAAGGCAAGGATTCGTCGACTACACTGGCTCGGCCACATCGAGCGCATGGACATCAACGCTCCAGCTAAGAGGGTCTTCGACTCCGAGCCTCCTGGTTCGAGAAGAAGTGGAAGACCGAACCTCCGGTATAAAGACCAAGTAATCGCGGATGTAAGACATCTTGGTCTTGACAACTGGAAGCAGCGTGCCCGGGACCGTCAAGGATGGAAGGCAGCTATAGCTCAGGCTCAGATCTTCCATGGATCGCAGGCCTGATAAGTAAGTAAGTAAGATTCATTCTACAACAGGATAATGCGCCGATACATACAGCCTGTAACATTAAAAAGTATTTGGTCCCGCAAAGCCCCAATCTCAATGTAATAGAGAATTTGTGGCACCCTGTCAAATAAAAAATGCCCGAAAATATTGGCAGAACGGCCGATCAGACTTGGAGAGATTTTATTGCAACTTGGAGCGCAGTCCCATTAGAGCAAGTGCAAGGCTTAATAGATTCTATGCCCAGACGACTTGCAGAAGTTATTGCGGCAAAAGGAGGAAACACAACGTATTAAGCGGCCTACACACACGCTACGGATCGAATGGATCGGTTGCGATTCAAACAGATCGTCCTGTGTGTGGGCTAGTTTGCTACAGATCGCAAGTTATCAAATGAGTTTGATATTCCTGCGATCGGTAGCGTGTGTGTGGTGCGGTTGAAAATGTTGCGATTCAAACAGATCGTCGTCGTGTGTGGCACAGTCTGCTACAGATCGCAAGTTATCAAATGAGTTTGATATTCCTGCGATCGGTAGCGTGTATGTGGCGCGGTTGACGATGTCTAGGAAACGTCCACCCGAAGTTGTTAGAGTGCATCTATGCAGTCTGTTTATATGTTTATGATTGTATTTATGATTCGTATGTGCACAAATGTATGTTATAAAACTGTGATCATCGAATCATAAAATGAAAACAGGCCATAAAATGAAACAAGCAATAAACACTCGCAGGCAATAGGCAATAGAATTATGAGACCCTCATTCACATATTTGTGAATGCATGTATCTATATATGAATAAGTTATTAGGATCAGAAACCACTCCTGCATCCTTTCTTTCCTTTTTTCACACAATATATTGTTGCGGAGATGCAAACGGACGGTTAAGTTCGAATTTCGCTGTCGAAGTTCGAAGGCTCTCTGGAAGCGGGGATTGGAATGATGTCAACTTCCAATGGAATTGTCAGAGCGTTCTAGAGATTTTCGAAGGGGAACTTCCAACGGCGAACGTTCGAGAAGGTGGACCGAGAGCTATATAAGCGTGAACACTCGCCCTCGACATTCATTCAGTTTGTGGTATTGAAAAGCATGTGACAAGTTAAGGTTAAGGTGACTAAAGGTTTGTTTGTGTAATAAAGTTTACAGTGGATAGTATTGGATAATAAAGAAAAGTGGTGAAGCTACGCAGATAATTGATCTGTGGTGAAAAAAGTAAAAGTGTGTGTGTGTGTGTTTTAATTCCGATAAAAAGGATATTTGTAGTTTATTGCAATCCAGTGGTGCGAACCCTATTTGGTGTGGGGATTGAATAAATTCGTAACAATATATACCACACAACAAAATTATTTTTTCTCCGTGATCCATCCTTACTCGACGGCGAACAGCGTGAAATGAAGAACGTATACCGATCCACAAGTGTGTGGCGAAATGACTTCAAACAGATCCATTCGATCCGTAGCGTGTGTGTAGGCCGCTTTAGGTGCGGTTATTTAAATAACAATTTACTTCAATCAATTTCTTACAGAAGTGTTCCTATGATTTTAACAGTTACTTGTTGGAGTTGAATGATTTTTTTTTTTGATTGTTTGTTTATTGTTTAAATAAAATAAAATAAATGAAATTGAGAAAAATCATGGATAACGTGTTGTTATTTTAGAAGTTCTGCAGCTTTAAAAGCTGTTTAGAAAGCAGGCATTGCAATGTGTTAATAATTTTGCCATTGACTGTATATGTACATCAATTCTTGTAACTATTTATACGTTAACATTAGTAGATTATTACGATCGTATTTATTTTTTGTCTTTATTTATCTTTAATTTCAATATAATATATACGTAAGCTCATCTACCTATGCAGCCAAACTACGTATCTTGAAACGTATGTTGGTCTATGGGAAATCAATTCAAGCAATTGGCTTGAACGTCATTTATTTTAAATTGAATCTAATATAATAGCACGTCTCGTGTAATTCAAGGATGTTAAAAAAAAAAATGAGAAAAAAATTGTTCTACTTAAAACCCTACGAAATAAGACCGACAAAAACACGATTTTCAATTGACCAGAAACCTAATGCGGTAATACTTAACATTTATTTTATATTTTATTTTATAGTCATGTAGGAACATTGGAACAATATCATTATACAAAAGTCTATGTTATTTTTTTTAATGAAACTAATGACGCAAATTAGATAGCATCCAAATTGGTAGCTGCAGAAAATAACTTTAAGTAAAAAGTAACAAACACATAACGATAATTTAAATGCGAAAACCGATACAAAATATTCAACAACATCCCACTGTTTTACTCAAGAACATAAGGGTTTGCCCTATATATCGAGTATACCTTTTAACCTGAGAATCCCTCAATAATTCACTCAATAATCGCTATCAATAAGTAACCTTTAGCACCGATAATCTATCTATTCTGTCCAAACGTCTGTGCTGACCGACTATATTCCATTAGTTCTTAACTAGCTTAAGATGACGACAAAATATTCGACTGATGTTCTTCAAAGTTTGTATTTATTTCAACTATGAATGCGACCAAACATTCATAAAAAAAAAAAAAACAGATAAAGAAGAAGAATAAGACCTCTTATAAAGGGTCCGTCATCTAACGTCTGCTCATGTCTGATTGGACAGATAATTAGTTTTATCCTTCCGCTGAACGAATATGGTTGTGTAAACGCTTGAACAGCGCTGGGAAATATTGCGACATTACTTTGAAAATCATGGTAATGTCGGATTTTGGAAGAACAGAAGCCCCGTCAGCTCCGTATGTTCGTTATCTTGTGAAAAAAGTGAAAGAAACTGGCATCCTCATCGATAAACCAAAGCGTGAAAAGCCAAAAACAGTGCGTACACCCGAGAATATTGCTGCTGCGGCAGAAAGTGTGCGTGAAGCGCCATCAACATCAATTCACCGTCGTTCTCAACAATTGAACATTTCGGAGACATCATTGAGACGAATTTTGCATAAAGACCTTGGTATGACGCCATACAAAGTCCAATTGGTTCAGGAGTTGAAGCCAACTGACCATCCAATGCGTTTTCGCTTCGCTAAGTGGGCCTGGCGATCGACTTACAGAAGATGTCGATTTTGCCAAAAAAAAATTCGTCTTTTCAGATGAAGCTCATTTTGATCTTGGCGGGGAGGTAAACAGGCAAAATTGTCGCATTTGGGGCACAGAAAACCCGCACGCATACATGTTAGAGTGCAAGCATGCAAGAGTGTAAGTATGTTTGAATGGAAGTCGACCACAATCAAATCTGCGAGTGTCCTGAGGGTCATTCGAGCGAGTCGAGACCGAGGGACCAGACGTTAATAAAGAGGGTACGCCGCAGAATTGTTTATTTTTGGTGAACTTGATAGTGTTATCCTTAGCATTCATTGAAAAGCCGGTGCACCCAAAACGAGCCACTGTTTGGTGCGGATTTTGGTCCAGAGGCATAATTGGGCCATTTTTCTTCGAAAATGAGCAAGGAGTGGCCAGTGACAGTCAATGGCGATCGTTATCGGGCCGTGTTGAACGAATTTTTGTTCACAAAAATTGAAGAGGAGGATATTGGCAACATTTGGTTTCAACAGGACGACGCTACGTGCCACACAGCCGAAGCTACACTCGATGTTTTGCACCTTGTTTTTGAAGATCGCATTATCAGCCGCAGAGCTGATGTCGTTTGGCCACCTCGGCCACAGCTGCGATTTGACACCGTTGGACTATTATTTGTGGGGTGCCGTCAAAGATAAGTGTTATGCCGACAAGCCAGAGACAATTGACGCTTTAAAGGAGAATATTCGTGAAGCCATTGGTGAAATACAGCTGCACACAATCGATGTATGTATGTTGACGTTACAGCCCATGAAGGACCAGAGCCGAGCTTCTCTCAATCACCCATGTTGTGTGTGATTTCATTTTCCCATAGGTGAAAGGGACCTACAGTTTATTGCCGCTTCCGAGCGGCGAATTTCGAGAAGCTTTTCATGACAATTTTACTAAAGGGGGTTTTGTCAGAACCCCACTGAGGAGAAACACCGTGAAAACAAATTCGATGACATGGCTGTGTCGGGATTCGATCCCGTGTCATCGGCGTCAGAGGCCAACACACTACCCACTGCGCCACGGTGCTCTGCACACAATCGATAATGTGCTTAAAAATTGGACCGATCGTGTAGGCTACTGCATGGCCAGCTGAGACAGCCATTTGAATGAAATTATTTTCCATCATTAACCGGAAGGATTGTACTTTCAAATAAAAAAACAAATTTTGAGAAAATATTCAGTAGTTTTTCTATAGCATTTTCAAAATAAGAAAAAAAAGTTATTTGGCGGACCCTTTAGGTGATCGGAAAATCAGTCTGATATTCGCATAAGTCCTTGATAATAATAGACTTGATTGGGCTTACGTCAGCTTACTGAAACCTCTCAATATACCTACATATGCGAATCATATGGTTCGGCCAAATCGGAATTATGCTCGGCTTCGTTCAACTTATGCTTATGAAAGGGACATATGTATGTACGACGCGGAATTTTGCCGATAAACAGAATATAAGTAAACTGGATGTAAACAATGTTATAGCTTCAAACTATTATGAATAACTTAGGTTTACGTTACGCCTTTTGTTTGATAACCTTAACATCACTTAAGTCTATTATAGTTCAGCCTTAGCTCTGGTTATGCAGATTTACTACCATCTTATAAGACACTATGTACGAAAAATCGTTGTTTATTTCACATTGATCGCATTATCCTTTTTGCCAATATTTTCCTTGTTTACACTTTAGTATAAAGTAATCATTATTTTACTCTAGTCATGTATTGTCTCGAGGTTGTGTTTTACTTATTTTTTTTCTCAAAAATAAAAACGAGAATAATAAAATCCCGGAAATGTGCTTAATTGTGATTTTATATAATATTTTGTATGTAATTTATCAGCCACTAGTTTGTTGTTTCCGTATATACGCGCATGTATGCACGCACACACATATACACACAATCATACAGATAGAGATAGATATGTATATGTATAGAGCACACCCACACGCGCTCATACACATGTATATCAAGGACACTATTCGCTATACATCATATAATAATTCATCTATTTTAAGCCTACTATTGTCTCTTTACCAACGTAATTCTTCTTTTTGTTTTGTTAGTTAATTACACATTTCATTACATACTAATTAAGACCCAACCCAACCCAACCCAACCCAACCCAACCAGCTATTGTAGGTTTAGGTATCTTTGTCTTCTTAACCCAATTAAAAGCTTATACATTACATAAATAGGAGTTTCCTAACATCAGCACGATCTGACCACGGTTATTTGTTTTTTTTTGACACATATTTCCATCATGAACTTTATAATTATGTTACATAGTCTCGATTAGGATAATCGTTAACCTCCGTATAACGAGGAGTTGACGCATGCTCTGTTCAAGCCGAGAGAGAAGAAACAGTAAATGTAGTTAAATGAACCTAGTTATATTGTAGTGATTAAATCAGTACTCACCATCCTCCATAAGAATGACTGGATTTGACTCAGGATTGCTATTTGAAACGGATTGCGATATCATATTGAAATCTTCTTCCATCAGGAATGGAGGCGCATTCCAACGCGTGCGTGAAGATGTTCTGGGCGTGGAATATAGGCTTAAGTTTGTTGGACTGATTACACCAGACATAGTTGATATGGAACTTGTGTAGCCCAGAAGCTATAAGATAGAATTTTGTTGTTTTTTTTTTCTTTTTTTTTTCCTTATATATAAGACCTTAAAACTACAAAGATTCCCACCTCTAAGAAACAAAGAAATTCCAAACGTCTCAGAACCAACTACATCAACGACTACTACACATGCAACCACTCCTACCAAAACAATTAAACAATTATAAAGTGCTCGAACGAATTACTACGGACTATAACCAATGGTGAATTTGGTCGGCTCTCGTTCTATCTAGGACACCACCCCTGAGAGTAGTGAACGAACATCAACGACCCAAACCACTGCACTCCGTTCAGGTTGTGTGTATAACTCTTCAACCTGCGCGAGTCTCTAAAATAACAAAAAAAAAAAAAAAATCACTACATATGCTGAAGCTGCACACACTGCCTCTCAGACAACAAAACCACAAAAACAGACAACACAGAAACCACGCACAGTTACTCCAGCAACCTCCCCTCCTATCATTATTCCAGCAACCATACCCGATCCTGCAATAATCCCAACGACACCCCAAATGACCTTTTGGAACTTAAATCCATGATACAACCACTTGTGACACTCATAACAAAACTTAGCAAGTAAATATGAACATGAGCTCAAGGAAGCTCGTTATATGGAATGCAAACGGCCTATAAAAACAATCTAACGAACTAAGACACTTTATCAAGACTAACTCAACAGACATTTTACTGAATTCAGAAACACACTTTACTAACAAAAATTACTTCACGATACCTGAATATAACGTGTTTCATACAAACCACGTATGGGCTCGGACATACAGGGTAAAGTTGTTGATTGCTCTCAACCTGGCGAGATGCCAGCAACGATCCCTGTTTAAATGCCCGGGTCAAGTTGACATACGGCCTCCTCGCGGCGCCCTCTGGATAGCCTCTTCAACAACCGTTGGGAGGTGAACAAACGACGTATGCAGCGAAAAAAACCCCGACCAGAATGGCGGTTGTGCGGCGGGCTAACAATCCGCCCACGTAAAAAACCTAAAGTTATGAATGAGCAAGATGCCTCGGATACACGGACGGATACTCGACGACGACAACACACGAAAAAGGAACACGATTTGCGAGTATGCTCCTGGAATGTCAGAACCCTGTACACTCCCGGAGCTGCTCATAAACTAGAAGGAATCCTCACGCAGTACAAGGCGGATATTACTGCGGTCCAGGAAATGCGCTGGATAGGAAACGGTATGATGAGGAAGAATAATTGCGACATTTATTACAGCTGTCACAAAAGGTTGCACTTACTGGGATGCGGATTTGTCGTGGGAAAGCGGTTAAGGTCGAAGGTCATCGACTTTAAACCTATAAGTGATCGCCTGGCTGTGATCCGCATCAGAGGCAGATTTTATAACATCAGCCTTATATGTGCATACGCCCCTACCGACGAGGCTGAAGACCCTATCAAGGAGGACTTCTATGACCTCCTGGACAACGCCTACGGAGCTTGTCCGGAGTACGATGTAAAAATCGTGCTCGGGGACCTCAACGCCAAAATCAGAAAGGAAAACACCCTTGGCGGAGTGATCGGAAAGCACAGCCTCCACGATACAACAACAGATAACGGCTTCCGACTCGCTGACCTTGCGACAGCTCGTAATGCGGTGATAAGTAGCACAAGATTCCCTCGCAAGCGAATCCACACACCAACCTGGCGATCTCCGGACGGTCGAACCGCCAACCAAATCGACCATGTGCTCATTGACGCAAGGCACGCGTCAAACATCCTGGATGTGCGAACATTCAGAGGGGCAAATGTCGACTCTGACCACTTCCTCGTAGCAGCAAGATTCAGAGCTCGACTGTCCAATGTCAGAAAGCTGCACCAGCCCATCAGGAGGAGGTTCGACATTGGGCGCCTGAGCACACCGGAGGTTGCCAGAGTCTACAGGGAGCAGCTGAGCGAAAGACTCTACGGTATGCCTACGTCGAACACAAATGCCAATAATATGTGGCTGCATTGCCGCTCAGCCATTCAGGAAGTAGCCGAAACCACCTTAGGATACCTACCACCCCCGACAAGAAACCCGTGGTATGATGGCGAGTGTGAGCAGAAAAAGGCAGCAACCGACGAGGCGTACCAAAAGGCGCTGCAGAGGAAAACCAGGGCAGCGCGAGAAGAGTACCGAGCCAGAAGAAGGGAGGAGAAGAAACTACTGCGACAAGAGAAAAGAATCTACGCAGCCTTCCAGCTCAAGGATATCGAGGAGTCTAGGGATAAACATAAAATACGAGCCTTTTACAAGAAAGCCAAAGGCCTTGCAGGAGGCTTCAAAAAGGGCACCCTGGCTCTTCGAAACTGCGAGGGTAATCTTGTCACCGGCCCGCAGGGAATAGTGGATGTATTTAAGCAGCACTTCCAGCAGCTGCTTAACGAGCATGACCAAGAGAGAGTGGTAGGGACCGAGGAAATCCCAACTCCAGCCGCTGAAGTAGTCCTCCCACCCAGCATAGAAGAAGTCGGCACAGCTATTCAGAAGCTGAAGAACAACAAGGCCGTAGGCTCAGATGGCTTGCCATCAGAGCTCTTCAAGGCTGGCGGCGATATTCTGGTAGGGAGCATGCACCAGATCATCTGCAGAATTTGGGAAGATGAGAGCATGCCCGACGACTGGAATATCAGCTCTATATGCCCCATCCACAAAAAAGGCGATCCTACCTCTTGCAAGAACTATAGAGGTATATCCCTGCTCAATGTCGCATACAAGATCCTGTCCAGCGTATTGTGTGAACGTCTAAAGCCATTTTGCACCGCACTAATCGGCAGCTACCAGTGCGGCTTCCGGCCCGGCAAATCAACTATAGACCAAATCCTGGAAAAGACCAACGAGTTTCGAATCGATACATATCATCTTTTCATCGATTTCAAAGCCGCATAAGACAGCATTCATCGTGAAGCACTGTTTGGTGCGATGGCCGAATTCGGGATCCCGGTAGGTAGGCTGAGTGTGCTTGACCCTAACTTTGCGAGTTCGTCGGCCGCGCAGTTTCCTGGAATATCCATATGCCCGGGAACCCACAGTATTTAAATGTTGAACTGTTCAGCCATCTCATCTAGAGATAGGCGACAGTTAAGGAATGTTTTTGATTTGTGGGTTACCGCTGCCAGGGATTTTATAGCAGATTGGCTATCGTTATCGCAGTTATTTCTGCCTGATACACACTACAGTAATTTGGTAGTCTAAATGATAGGTTGAGGTTGAGTTCCTTGGAGAAGACCACACTGCCTACACCCGACTCCATCTTAGAGCCATCGGTATAGAGGGAGATCGAGTCCTTTGGTATAACTTTCCCTTCCTGGTGAAGTTCCTGGTGAACACATTCATTGGAGTGATGTAGTCAGTGTCCATGGGTACTTTGAAGTATTTTAGAATAGAGGTGTGGCCTTTTTGAGATGTGGGCCATTTTCTTATGCTCCTTATCCTTAGTGCCGCGCATGCAGCAACTTGCTTGCTGAAAAGGTTTAATGGTGGAAGATGTAGTAGAACATTTAAGGCCTCCGTGGGGGTTGATCTGATCGCTCCGCTTATATATAAGCTGGCCGATCTTTGTACCTTCCCCAGAAGTTTTCGATTGACTGCTTTGTCCAGAGCAGTCCACCAGACTACGACGCCATACAGGAGGATAGGCCTTATGACTGCTGTGTAAAGCCAGTACATAATGCTTGGTTGGAGACCCCACCTCCTGCCCACTACTTTCTTACAGCTGTAGAGGGCAACAGTTGCTTTCTTGACCCGATCAAGAATGTTGGGTTTCCAATTCAGCCTCCTGTCAAGGACTAGGCCTAGATATTTAGCCTGTTCTTTGATTGTTAGTTGAGTTCCACCCAGCCTCGGTGGGTTGAGGGGCGAAATTTTATATTTGTTAGTGAACAGTACTAGATCGGTCTTCTTTGGGTTCACCCCAAGTCCACAGTACCGTGTCCAGGTTTCTACTGTATGTAGTGCACTCTGTATAAGGTCGCATAGAGTGCTGGGAAATTTTCCTGTGACGGCAATAGCAATGTCATCTGCATAGGCGATCACAGCGTACCCTTCCTGCTCCAGCATCAGCAGTAGTTCGTTGACCACCACGTTCCAGAGGAGAGGGGAGAGTACTCCACCCTGTGGTGTACCTTTGCTGACCATTCTGGTAGAGACGGCACCAGCGAAGTTGGCTTTGACAACTCTTTGTATTAGCAGCTGTCGTACCAGTTCTATCACTGATCCCGTAACACCCAGATCAGACAGCGCCTTGATGACGGCCCATGGTTCGACATTGTTAAAGGCGCCCTCAATGTCGAGAAAGGCGACTAGAGTGTATTGTTTATTTTCCAGAGACCTTTCTATTTTACTGACCAATGAGTGGAGTGCTGTTTCCACCGATTTGCCTTTGTTGTAGGCATGTTGGTTATCCGACAGCCTTCCTGAGATGCAGCTGTACCGGATGTGTACGTCCAAAATCTTCTCTAGAGTTTTTAATAGAAAAGAAGTGAGACTAATAGGCCTTAGGTCATTTACATACGTGTGGGAGCTTTTGCCTGCCTTGGGTATGAAAATGACTTTGGCTACCTTCCACTTGCTGGGGATGTAGGAAAGGGAGAGGCAACTATTGTATATAACCATTGAGCCCTATGGAAAGCGACAAAGAATATAAAAACAACAATTTTACATCACCCACCATTTTTCTTGAAGTATCTAGAGCTTTCGACGAGGTTTGGGACACGGGACTACTCTATAAGCTAAACAAAATACTACCACTGGACTTGTACTCATTACTTAAAATCTATCTTGAGCAACGGCTATTCTATGTTAGATACAAGGACGAGTGCTCTAAACTGTTTACAGTCCAAGCAGGCGTTCCCCAGGGAAGTGTACTAGGCCCACTACTCTACCTACTATACAGATCAGATATTCCAAACCCGACTTTACAACATACCATGTTAGCTACATTCGCTAATGATACCATTATCCTTCAAGCCAGTAAAAACCTAAATGACAAACTCCAAAGACATCTAAACAATACTATCGAGTGGTTTGCAAAATGGGGCATTCAAATAAACCAAGAGAAGACTCTACAGGTAATCTATTCTACAAAAAGGATCGACAACACGCCCGCATTCCCAATGAGGCAAAAATCATAGGCTTCGCTGATGATATTGCAATCGTAGTAGCAGCGAAACACCAGGAAGAAATAGAGGACATACGGAACGAATGTATCAGAAAAGTTGGACGCTGGATGTCAACAGTCGGGTTAGAGCTCGCCGATCACAAAACGGAAGCAGTACTAGTAAGCAGCCGCAAGAAAAGGGAAACAATCACCATCAGGGTAGGCGATCAAGATATAACGTCGAAACCGTTTATCAGATCACTTAGGTGTGATGATTGACGCTAGGCTCAGCTACAAGGAACACATTGAAATAAAGTGCGATAAAGCAGCTCAGGTGTGTGCTGCCTTAGCCAGAATATTGACAAATATCGGAGGACCCAGGCAGCAAATAAGACTAGAGTGGCGCAGTCAATAATGGGCACCAACGCGGCACCAATATGGGCAAAGGCGATGAAAATGAAGTCTCAATCAAGAAGAGTAAATTCCACCAACCGACTATCCGCACTAAGAGTGTGCAGCGCTTTTCGGACGGTACGGTGAGAAACGAATAATGGCCCTAAGCTATATATATCCAGGAAGACTGAAATCCGAAGAATCAGACCTTTCATCGACCTGTGTTTCACAAAGTGCCAAAACAGCCGGTTTGCGGAGAGAGAGATGGATACACGTGGCCAAGAAATTCTTCCGTAACCCACGAATATTGCAGAACTGCACACAGAAATCCCTCATCAATGCAAACTACAAGACATGGATAGATACAAAACCGTCAAAGCAGAGACGTGTAAGTGAAGTTCTATCGCCGGATTTGCAAAAAACAAACTATCGTAGGTGTCATGCGCTTACGACGGTAAGTTTTGCTCCACCAGCAAAGAACAACACACGCGACCCGCTACGCGTCGGTTGCGTTAGCACTCAATCAGTGAGTGTGTTGCGGGCAACCACTATCACGAGAGGGGAAGGGGGACAGGTAGGAGTACGGCCCAGCGCTGCTTCCGACCAGGTGTTCGGTTGCGACACTAAAACCAAAGACGGGGTGGACAGTGGAGTATTCTGCAAACAACTTATCACTGCAGCGTTTTCCAGGCGGAACTGTTGGCAATAAAAGAGGCCTTGTCTTGGCTGAAGTGGAACGTAATATCCACCACGGATATTCGCATTCTCACAGACAGTCAAGCAGCCTTAAAGTCGTTGGAGTCCTATGTGTACACATCAAAATCTAGTCTCGACACGAGACTAGAACAGTTCAACATACAGCTTATCTGGGTACCGGGACACAGCGACATTACACTCGCCAAACAAGGAACGACGCTACTATCAATCGCGGCTTGTGAGGGAGTACCCCTTAAACATAATCTGATCAATCTCGCCAGGGCCGAGACGAACCTGAGATGTATCCAGGGACATACCTGCGTCATCACCAGGTAAATCTGGCCTCGGCTTCACAGTCAACGAAGAACGAGTATAATCTCCTTGAAAAGAACTGACATCTACAAAGTCATCGGTGTCATCACAGGACACTGCATCATTGGCATTCATGCACAAAGGCTAGGTATAGTTCCAAATGACTTCTGCAGAAGCTGTCAGGACGAGGAGGAGGAGGTTGAATCCATTCACCACCCTCTCTGTGCATGTCCATCATTTTGCAATATCAGGAAACGTTACCTAGGCTCTTACTTCCTTAACGGTCTGACAGATGTTCAGAAAGTAGGGATACCTGATCTTCTTAACTTCTTAAGAAGCACAAAATGGTTCCACAAATGGGGCACAACGGGCCTCCCTCGCCTATGTGCATTTTCTCAATTCTAGGAAGGCTACGATCCTACCTACCTACCTACCTACCCTACCTAAACCTAAAGTACATTGGTCCTACATTGTACAGCTACAGATGTTAAAATAAAGGATGAGCACTTACCGAGGCTGACTGTGAATGAAAGTTATTAAAGGGTACATATTCCCGACCATTTGGAGGATATAGATTGCTCGATATACGCGTTAAATTCTTTCGTGTCCCATCCAAGTGACTTAGGGGCGGTGATATTGATCCCATGTTAGTTGACGGGACAATGTTACACCCATTAATACTATTGTTTCCACTGGAATTTCCAATTGTTGTACTGCCAGCATTCGAACTATCACCGCTAGACCTTGATCCACTGGCACTTGTGGATGAATTTCTTAAACCAGGCGTACTACTATTCGAGGGGCCAGTATTTGGTAAATTCGGATCTTGATCTGAGTGAAGGTGTGAAGGCGATGAAGATATTGCTGATGTTGAACCCGATTGGGGTGCAATCGATGAAGGTGGACTACCGACCATGGTAAGATCACCAGTTGAACGAATAATTGCGACGGGCCTTGCCATTGGAGGTAATGGTGGTGGTGGTAGCATTGTACTATATTGGGCATACTGGGCTTTTGCACTACGACCAACATGTTGTACTTGAAAATGTGTTGCAGCAGTTACTGCTGTAGTGGTGACGGCTGCTGCTGTTGCTCCATTATTCGAACTATGGGAATTGTTGTTCGATTCTTGACAAACAAAAGTGACAAAGTCTGAAAGCGTGTCATGGCTACTCCCAACAGTAGCAATCACTTGCGGATGTGTCGTGTTATGTGGGTGATGGGTATTATGCTGATGTGTTTGGGTGCTCTGTTGCTGTGCTTGTTGTTCCTGTTGTGTTTGACTGCCATCACTTGAAGCTTGTGAGTCGGATGGGCCAGATGGGCTACTATGTTGGTAGTATATTGCCCCTGGACTAACTGTATGTGGCGGTGCGAGACCGGTTGTGTTATGCTGAATTAATACTGTAAAGGGAAACGTTCAAATATCTATTTAAAAAAGGATTCGCTAGTATTCAATACCTTCATTATTTCGTGGCTGGGTCATCGCAAGAACTCTTGAGGTAGAATGACTTGTCGGTGTATATCTTTGTAATGAAATGCTATCACCAAGAGGATTACCGGTAAGCCCTTGATCGCTGTGACGTAAGATAACTGAAAAACTACTACCAGTAGTATCTGGAGGCGAGAGGCATGGATCGTTCTTGCATAGAGTCTGTGCACGCAGCAATGGTGAACTCGATAAGTGCATGTTACGTGGGTCCACAAAATCAACTAAACGTATATAAATCTACTGCTTTAAATCCTAACCATCATTACAATATCATTTTACTCACTACTATAGCCACTGGCAACAACCATCGATGGACCGGCAGAGCGATCCGTAATCGTTGACACAAATCCACTCGGTGCTGTTGATAGTGGATATGTGTTACAATCATATAAGCTATTCGTATTTTCCATCTTAATACTATTCGTATTCGTTTGGATAGTTTCGCTTGTCTCATCCAGGATTGAAGCTATTAGGTCAGCACGAAGAAATGTATGTAAATAAAAATAAGAATGAAATATTAGCGCAAATTTTTACTTTTAGTCAACTATTTAGTTAAAGTTTAAAAACCATCTGTTAGGTTATATGCCTAATGATACCTTTCGAAAGCTTCCAAAGTTCCTTGGAAGAGAACACACCTGTGGCCAGTATGATATCATTGCATATGACTCCATTGTACGGATTATGGGTGTACCCTAATGGAATATTCATGTATTGTTGTAAGGACATATGTACATGAGGATGTTTCAAGGAGTAAGCTTACCTTTCTCTTTGCGTCCGTCTTCACCTTTTTTATTACTATTATTATTGTTGTTGTTATGATTGTTGTTGTTGTTATTGTTATAAGTCAATGGTGGACTTAACATATCATGAGAATTAATAAAATTTGCTAAATACAAATCCAATTCACGCACTGAAACGTTTATATGATAAGGATTCACGCATAATCCAGGATGAGTACATTCTGGATTTTTTTCCAAACGTTCGCCGTCCGTACTTTCAAGCGGTATCGCCTTAAATAAGATCACCATAACCAAATCTAGCCTCCAGACTTTATCAGCCTGACGTAGGCAGTCGATACGTCTCATTTTACCCTTTTGATCGGGATTCGATAATACACAAATTGATTGACGCTTCCCCGTTATGCTTTGTACAAAATCCTCCCGGCATTCCTGCGTAATATCCTTGCGCAATTTGCCCAATAGACGTGATGCCCATTTTTGTTTTACTTCCGCTTTTTCGTTCTATATTATAAGTCATCAAATGATAATAAAACCGATATCCGATCTCTATACATACATACATACATGCATACATATGTATTTATGCACATATATGTATGTATGTGTAATACAGGTACCTGTAATTCGTCCTTGCAATGCCTCTCCTCCTCCAATGACATACGCTTTTCGTGTTTTTTGTAATATTTTCGTTTTGCTGCTTGTAAATTGAACCACGAATATGAAAACGATTTGACAAATGGCAGGAGAGCCTCAATGAACGGATGAAATTCATCCTGCGTCAACCCCAACATTTCCCATTGAAATTAATCAGTAAAATTGAAGAAAAATTAAAAGCAAATTAGCACAATATTCAGATACAAGTATGACTTAAGACAAACGATTTTATTCAAATCATGTGCGAATCAAATTAATTCAAATGTGCCGGTATTCGATAAAAAGCATTTCCAACAAACCAAACTATAAATAGAACTAAAGGATCCGCCATCTAACCGGTTTTTGTTTTTTTTTTTTTTCAAGTAATGCTTATCTCATATGCGTCCATGCCCCCACGGAAGACAAGGATGACTCAATCAAAGATGATTTCTTTGATCACCTAGACAGAGCATATACCAAATGCCCCAGCTATGATACCAAAATCTTACAAGGAGATTTCAATGCTAAGCTGGGTAAAGAAAGCATCTTTGAGCGGGTCATCGGCAAACACAGCCTACATGACACCACATCCGATAACGGACATAGGCTGATCGACCTTGCCACGGGGCGAAATCTTCTTGTAGCCAGCACACGATTTTCCCACCTCGATATATACAAAGGCACCTGGCGGTCGCCAGATCAATCAGTCACCAACCAGATTGACCACATCGCGTGATTGACGTCAGACACTCCTCCACTATTCTTGATGTTCGCACTTTCCGAGGAGCGAACATCGATTCAGACCACTATCTTGTAGTAGCCAAGATACGTCAGCGCATAACACGAACACCGCGGAGTAGAGTTAGAACACCAAGCTATGACGTCGGAAAGCTACTATCGCCGGAGATCGCCAGTGCTTTTGCCAAAACCGCGTCTCCCTTAAGCTCTCCGATACACTTCAATCCTCCACTCAGTCAGTAGAGCAACAATGGAGCCTGTGCAAACAAGCCCTGAAGAGCACGGCAACGGAAGTGCTGGGCCTTAAAGCTCCACCACGACGAAACACCTGGTTCGATGACGAGTGTAGAAGGATTCATGCGGAAAAGCAGGAGGCATACAAAGCCTCACTACACAAAAAAAAAACAAGAGCGGCTCGTGAGCTCTACGAGCTTAAGAGAAGGGAGGAACATAAGCTTCTCAAGAGAAAAAAGAAAGAGCACGAGAAGCGGGCGATTGAAAACTTGGAGAGGTGCTATTGCAGGCACGACGTTCGAAGATTTTATCAGCGGATAAAACGAATGTCTCAAGGCTATAAAGCCAGAACGGAAGCCTGTAGAGATGAGAGCGGGCACCTAGTAGTAGAATCGCAGTCGATGCTGAGAATATGGAGAAACTACTTCTGCAGACTGTATAACGGCGATGTTAGTCAATATACCGCTGTCAGGCAGAATGATCCATTTCTAATCGAAGGAGATCGCAGAGAATTCTGTCCCCCTGACCTCGACGAAGTTAAGATTGCCATATCGAAGCTCAAGCCGAATAAAGCTGCTGGCGCAGACGGCAGACAGTCCGAGCTCTTCAAGGCAGCTGGGGATGACCTGTTTAGGAGCATGCACCAGCTCATCTGTAAGATATGGTCAGAGGAAAGCATGCCCGAGGAATGGAATCTCGGCATCGTATGCCCGATCCACAAGAAAGGAGACTCCTCTGATTGCGCCAACTATAGAGGAATAAGTCTCCTTAACATCACCTACAAAATCTTCTCTGCCGTTTTGTGTGAACGCCTGAAGCCTTTTGTAAATAAGCTGATAGGTCCTTATCAGTGCAGATTCAGGCCAGAGAAGTCCACCATCGACCAAATCTTCACACTACGGCAGATCCTGGAAAAAACCAATGAATTTCAAGTCGACACTCACCACCTATTTGTCGACTTCAAAGCCGCATACGACAGCGTAATTAGGGACGAGCTATACAACGCTATGTCTACCTTTGACATACCTGCTAAGCTCGTCAGACTATGCAGGATTACTTTGGAGAATGCTCGCTGCTCCATCCGAATCGGTGAACAGCTTACCGATAGTTTTGATGTCAAAAAAGGATTTAGGCAGGGCGATGCGCTGTCGTGTGATTTCTTCAACATCATATTGGAAATGATTGTGCAGAAACCACTGGCCAATACAGGAGGCACAATCTATTTCAAATCCTCGCAACTCCTTGCATACGCCGACGACATTGACATAATAGGTAGATCGCAGCGAGATGTCAATGAGGCGTTTGCGAGTATTGAGATGGAGGCGGCAAAAATTGGTTTGGCAGTTAATATCTGCTGTCATCGAAAAAGGACATTTACCACCGACGTTTTGTACAGGACGTGCATATTGGCAGATATAAGTTCGAGGTAGTTAAGGACTTCATATACATCGGCTCCGCGGTGACTTGGAACAACGACACCAGTTTCGAAATCAAGCGCAGAATTACTCTTGCCAACCGCTGCTTCTTTGGGCTCAAGAGGCAACTGAGAAGTAGAGGCCCCTCTCGTACGACCAAGTTGACCTTATATAAGACCTTAATTATCCCGGTCCTGTTATACGGCGCAGAAACATGGACTTTATCTAAAGCGGATGAGGAAATCCTTGGTCGTTTCGAGAGAAAGATTCTGCGTTCGATTTTCGGTCCCATAAACACAGAGGAGGGTTGGAGGAGAAGATTCAATCACGAACTGTACGGGTTGTACAGCGACATGAGTCTGGTCAGGCGTCTACGGATCCAACGCCTAAGATGGCTAGGCCATGTAGAGCGAATGGACACCACAGCTCCAGCCCGTAGAGTCTTTGAATCCAACCCCGAGGGACGAAGAAATAGAGGACGGCCGCACCTGAGGTGGCGCGCACAGGTGGAAGGGGACCTCAACCAACTGGGCGTGCGGCATTGGAAAAGACTAGCGAAAGATCGTGCTAGGTGGAGAGGCATGTTGGTTGAGGCCCAGGTTCACCCCGAACTGTAGCGCCCGTTAAGTAAGTAAGTAATGCTTATTTCATGAATGGTAGCACTTTTTGTTTTTTTTTTTTTAAATAATTTGCGCGCACTCAAGGTCTAATCCTTATTATGTCGGCGACACAGTGCGGGCAGAAGGTAGAAAGGAAGAGGAATAGAGGAGATGCCGATGGACATTGATCTTAAATGCTGTCATGTTGCGTTGAGGGGGGCATGCTGTCATGTTGCGTTGACAGTATGTCCGAAAGGGGGCTTCAGAGTATATTGGTGAGCATTCCTAGAGAGACGTGTATTGCGGGAGAAATGTTGAAGGGGCGGAATGCAACTGGCTATTTCATCAGATCATTTTTGGTGGTAGTACCGATAAAACAGGGAGAGGCAGGTAACATTCCTGCGGTGTTCCAGGGAGTCTAATGTTTTGGTAATGCTGGAGTCACCTATCAGTTTTATCGTGCGTTTTTGTATGCTGTCTAGTAGGTGCAATGAGGTCTTGGAAGCACCGGACCAGACATGAGCGTTAAGCTCTAATTTGGGGCGAATGAACGCCTTATAGATTGTAGCCAGGTCTAAGGGTGAGAAATATTTCTTGCATCTGTATAAGAAGCCTAGGCATTTCGCAGCATTCTTGGCGACACTGAATATATGGTCGCTCCAATTAAGATTGTGAGCAACACTCATACCCAGGATAGAAAGCTTTTCAGTTTCTGAGATGCAAGTGCCATTCATGGATAATGGCTACGGGTTAGTTATACGCTTTAACGACAAGAGACAGCATTGTGTTTTGGAAGCATTAAATTCCACTCTATTACCCCATTGGATGATGCTGTCGATATCGGAGTTCAATGAGCTTAACGTACGCTGCCGCTCTTTATCTACAACCGAAGTGCAGGGTCGTAAACTGGTTGACGAATATGAGAAGCTGAAGGTACTGTCGTCAGCGAAGGAGTGCATTGGATTAGAAGTAACAGTAACATTTATAAAAATAAGAAAGAGTGTCGGAGACAAAACGGAGCCCTGGGGAACACCGGCATTTACAAAGTGAGTATCAGACTTGAATCCGTCCAAAACAACTTGAATTGAACGATTCAAAAGGTAGCTTCCAGTCTATAGAAAGAGAGACTCGTCGATCCCAAAAGCACGCATTTTCGACAAAAGGGCTTCATGCCAAACCCTGTCAAATGCTTTCGACATATCCAGTGCAACAATTTTGCTTTCACCTGCTTGGTGAAGCGAGTGATTCTACTTTTCAGCGAGATATGCCATCATATCACTAGTGGATCTGTTGCTGCGGAAACCGTATTGGCGGTCATTGAGGAGTTTCCGTGATTCAAGATATTTCATAAGCTGACGGTCAATCAGCGTTTCCGTGACCTTGGAAAGAAGGGACGTTAGTGCAATGGGTCGGTAGTTGGAGGGAGAAGATGGTTCGCCTTTTTTGGGTATAGGCTGGACAAATGCTGTGGTGGAAACTACTCGGAAAGAGCCCAGAGGTGTAGGAAAGGTGAAAAAGCTTACGCAGTGGTTTTGCAAGCGTAGAAGAACACCTTTTCAGAACTATTGGGGCAATACCATCTGGACCAGCGGATTTGTGTATGTCGAGGTCTTTAAGAACCCTTGCGACTGTACGAGTGCGGAAGTGGATTAGTCCCATGGTGGAATTGACGCACTCTAGTACAGGCGAAGACAAAGTACAAGCTGGCAGCTGAGAACTGGTTGCGAAATGGGCAGCAAGTAGGTTAGCTTTGTCTAAGGGGGTGACAGCTGGAATGTCATTGCGGATGGGCGTCGGTATAGACGACTTAGTTGAGTTTTTTACGTTTTTTACAAACGACCAGAAACTTTTGCTACCTTTGGGACATTGAAGGATTTTACGCCTTAATTTTTGGTCGGATTGGAATTTAATCCGTCGAATGTGGGTGTTGCAGTCATTTCTGGCTCGTATGTACTTTTTTCGGTTTTCCTCAGAACTGTTTGCCTTGTAGGCCCGAAAACTTAGCTCACTGAGCCTAATAGCCTCTTTGCAGCTCGAGTCAAACCACGTACTATCCTTAGGCCTTGTGCTTTTAATCTTGCTGGGAATAAAATTTGCCATGCCGATTCGGATAATGTTTACGATAATATCAGTTGCGGCGTCCACGTCGTTGTCGAGGAACTCGAGGAACACTTAGCTCATGTCTGATTGGACAGATAATTAGTTTTATCCTTCCGCTGAACGAATATGGTTGTGTAAACGCTTGAACAGCGCTGGGAAATATTGCGACATTACTTTGAAAATCATGGTAATGTCGGATTTTGGAAGAACAGAAGCACCGTCAGCTCCGTATGTTCGTTATCTTGTGAAAAAAGTGAAAGAAACTGGCATCCTCGTCGATAAACCAAAGCGTGAAAAGCCAAAAACAGTGCGTACACCCGAGAATATTGCTGCTGCGGCAGAAAGTGTGCGTGAAGCGCCATCAACATCAATTCACCGTCGTTCTCAACAATTGAACATTTCGGAGACATCATTGAGACGAATTTTGCATAAAGACCTTGGTATGACGCCATACAAAGTCCAATTGGTTCAGGAGTTGAAGCCAACTGACCATCCAATGCGTTTTCGCTTCGCTAAGTGGGCCTGGCGATCGACTTACAGAAGATGCCGATTTTGCCAAAAAAAAAATTCGTCTTTTCAGATGAAGCTCATTTTGATCTTGGCGGGGAGGTAAACAGGCAAAATTGTCGCATTTGGGGCACAGAAAACCCGCACGCATACATGTTAGAGTGCAAGCATGCAAGAGTGTAAGTATGTTTGAATGGAAGTCGACCACAATCAAATCTGCGAGTGTCCTGAGGGTCATTCGAGCGAGCCGAGACCGAGGGACCAGACGTTAATAAAGAGGGTACGCCGCAGAATTGTTTATTTTTGGTGAACTTGATAGTGTTATCCTTAGCATTCATTGAAAAGCCGGTGCACCCAAAACGAGCCACTGTTTGGTGCGGATTTTGGTCCAGAGGCATAATTGGGCCATTTTTCTTCGAAAATGAGCAAGGAGTGGCAATGAGTTATCGGGCCATGTTGAACGAATTTTTGTTCACAAAAATTGAAGAGGAGGATATTGGCAACATTTGGTTTCAACAGGACGACGCTACGTGCCACACAGCCGAAGCTACACTCGATGTTTTGCACCTTGTTTTTGAAGATCGCACTATCAGCCGCAGAGCTGATGTCGTTTGGCCACCTCTGCCACAGCTGCGATTTGACACCGTTGGACTATTATTTGTGGGGTGCCGTCAAAGATCAGTGTTACGCGGACAGGCCAGAGACAATTGACGCTTTAAAGGACAATATTCGTGAAGCCATTGGTGAAATACAGCTGCACACAATCGATGTATGTATGTTGGCGTTACAGCCCATGAAGGACCAGAGCCGAGCTTCTCTCAATCACCCATGTTGTGTGTGATTTCATTTTCCCATAGGTGAAAGGGACCTACAGTTTATTGCCGCTTCCGAGCGGCGAATTTCGAGAAGCTTTTCATGACAATTTTACTAAAGGGGGTTTTGTCAGAACCCCACTGAGGAGAAACACCGTGAAAACAAATTCGATGACATGGCTGTGTCGGGATTCGATCCCGTGTCATCGGCGTCAGAGGCCAACACACTACCCACTGCGCCACGGTGCTCTGCACACAATCGATAATGTGCTTAAAAATTGGACCGATCGTGTAGGCTACTGCATGGCCAGCTGAGACAGCCATTTGAATGAAATTATTTTCCATCATTAACCGGAAGGATTGTACTTTCAAAAAAAAAAAGTTATTTGGCGGACCCTTTATAAATTGCATTTTATCTTTTTTTGTGTAAAAACAAAACTTAAGATACAAAGCAATTATTGACTACATTGATTGAGTCAAAACAAAAATGGATTAAGTAAAGCAAATTAATTGATTTAAATGTACAAAGAAACGCTAAGTAGCGAATTACGCTTCAGATCACTTTAGCATCCACATAATCATTACACAAAGAAGTAGGAAGACTAAGATTGGAATGTAATACGTAACGTTGACAACAATAATTACATCAATGTGCTAAAAGGATATTAAAGAACGTTGTAGACAGGTGAACAAATTAAAGGGAAGTTTGAAAAAGTTTCAAATATATACATACGATACGGTAAGGACGTAGCTGTGTTGTTGTTTTACTAAGTATGTGGGCTATGCTGTTATATGTAGTCCAGTCGAATTGGTCCTTAAAATAGGTGTAAGGTTACAAAAATGACCTTATGAGGTATGAGTGTTCGGAATACTTTTATAAATGAATTGTGACAAGTCCCCATCAATCCCCCTTGTGCAAAAAATTTGATTGACGGTGAAAGTTTTCAAAAATAGGTTTTTCGCGTTTTTCAGCTAAACGGTGTGTTTTACAGCAAAAATAGTTCAGACGAAAATTGTAGATCACCCGATTCTCTACAAAAAATGTATCTACACTTTTTTTCATAAGTATTGCCATTTCCGTGGTATAGCGGTTGAAAGAATTGAAAAAAAAAATACTTTATTCGTAATATGCACACGTTTCCACACCACCTATGAGGTAGTGTGCTTGGCGCTTTTTTTTTTTAACGTGGTTTCCCCGGTGGGCCTGTTCCAGGATCTGTACGTGGAATGTTAGGTCCCTAAGCAGACCACGTGCAGTCGAACAACTTGCAGACGCCCTACACCGCTATAAAGCGGACATAACCGCCATCCAGGAAACGCGATGGAATGGACCGGGTATAGAAAAAGTGCCCAAGTTTGGTTGCCGATAGTGAATTCGATATGATGAGGCCGACCCTAGGCCTTTCGGATCCCTCATCATAAAGAATCGTAGCGGCATAAAAAAATGTTGGTTGTCTGTAAAGTCGGTTTACGGACGAGTATTTTAGGTGATAACGTCATTAGAAGGCATTGATGAAAAATGAACAACACGCGGTGTTCCCAAGCGGTCCACCATCTAAATACTAACCGCACCCGACGCTACTTGATTACGGTATTCAGACGACAGCCGATACATCTGAGATTGCTCGGACTGTGTTGGGGTTTGGTAAGGAAACGCAAGCACTCATGAGCTGCTCGTGAGTGTGCGCTGACCCCCCCCACCCCCCCCAACGAGCAATTATTAAACGCACGCGTTCATGAGTAATTGTCTGTGAGAATTTTTTTTCGATTTGGAAATGGGCGCATACATATATCCAAAATACAAACTCCAGACTTTTTCACACGAATTCTTCAGAATCGTATTTGTCGTCTTAGAACCGAATTAGTCTCTGGAAAATTTCCGCAGATCCTCAGCGAAAGACTAAGCTATGCACTGATGTTAGTGGAAAACTGGGTCAAGGAACGAGGCCTGGGAGTAAATCCGGCGAAAACAGGGGTAGTACTCTTCGCAAGGAAAGGATCTGTATCAAGATACACCTACTCCCGTATGAATGGTATAGATCTGATCTATGGAAAATCTGCCAAATATCTTGGCATAACTTGGACTCGAAGCTTAGTTGGAGAGAAAATATTGAGGAAAGAATCAAAAAGGCCTACGTGGCACTATATTCGTGCAAGGTAGCCTTTGGAAAACATGGGGCCTCAAACCGAGGTGAGTACATTGGTTGTACATTGCGGCGGTTGGACCTATTCTTGTTTATGGCTCGGTTGTCTCGTGGAAAGCGCTCGAGAAAAAATGTCATCTTCAGAGTGTGTCAAAGGTTCAAAGGGCAGGCTGTCTGGCGGTGACGGGATCTATGAAGTCCACACCAACGGTGGCTATTGAAGTCATGCTGAACCTCCCATCCCTGGACATTTACTGCGAGAGCATCGCAACAAGAACTGCGCTAAGACTACAGGAATCCGGTTTCTGGAAAAAGAGTCCTCACAGACATGCATCAGTCCTGAATCGATGGGCCGTCTCGAGATTCAGAGCCGTAACGGATTATGTCACCCGACTTCCTTCCTGGGAGAGGAGATTCTCTATTAGAATTCCCTCCAGGGAGGAATGGACCGGTGATTTGGTACGCACGGAAAGTGAACTGGCATTCTACACCGGCGGATCCAAAATGGATGTTGGCACAGGTGCCGGAGTCTACTTTGAGTCTCGGGATATGCATCGCTCCTATAGGCTCGATGATGGATGCAGTGTCTTCCAAGCTGAGGTCTTCGCTATCAAGCAGGCTATCAGGAAAAAGGATCAGCATCTATTTTGACAGTCAGGTAGCCATTAAGACTTTGCAGGCAGCATGGATAAGATCCAAACTCATCAAACTCTGCAAGGAGAAGTTAGAAGAGATATCCAATGTAAATGAGTTGACCCTTTGCTGGATACCTGGTCATATGAATATCTCTGGAAACGAGCTGGCTAGGGTGGGATCAAGTGCAAACATTGCGCATATCTCAGCTGAGGCCAAAGCGCCACTCAGTGCGCTCTACAGGGAGATAGAGTCGGAGCTATTAGTGAAAGCCAATAAGCGATTGTATCGCTTAGATACTTGCGCAACAGTGAGATCGACTTGGCCCGTCTATGATAAGAAAAGAACGTACAATCTGCTGAAGTTCAATCGGGAATATTCGACTGGCAGTTGGTACCCTATCCTACCATGCAGCTCGACTAGGCCAGCCCTACAATGACTTCTGCAGAAGCTGCAGGGACGAAGAGGAAATTGATACTATTCCGTCAAACTTCCAAAAAACTGCACCGGCAAAGTTTCCTTGTTATTATTAACTAGCTTTTGCCCGCGGCTTCGCTCGCGTTAAATTCGGGGTAACACGGTTCCCCTTTCCTGATTTAAAACACAGAAGAGAACTCGGAACAGAATGTTATTTTAATACGCTACTGTAGACGATATTATATGTCTTTCCATTTGGGGATAGAATGTAAAGATTCTGGGCATTGGACACACGCGGACAGCACGGCTTTTCTAAGTTCACCCCAGCCACCTTTAATGTTTGACCTTGCGCTTTGTTAATGGTCATAGCGAAACTAAGCTTTTGGAGGAAATTGTAGCCTCTTAAACTGGAACGGGAGATCTGTGGGAATTATTGGGATTCGTGGGATCATTACATTTTCACCCTTTCCTATGCCGGTTAAGATAGTGGCGCTAATGATATTGCGGCCAAGTTGTGTGACACGAAGTCTCGTCCCATTATATAATCTCGGGGCATCTAAATTTCGTATAAGCATGACTGGGACGCTTGGTAGTCAAATAACAGAGTATAGGTAACGTATGCACTATAGTGTGAAGCGCGGCCTGATGCCCGCACTTAAGTACAGATAGAGAGCACACGACGTTAGCGCCATCTATCGTAATTCAAGAGTAACACTTATTTATGATTCGAAGGCTGATTGTTTTCCCAAAAGCTGATTGATTTATGGTTGTTTTAATTAAATTATTTTATTATTCGTTTGTATTATCATAGAACCCATACTAATTTTGCGGAGAGTCTCCCCTACTGATTTTTTTTTTTTGCTGCATACAGACTTAACGGGGACTAGAAAGAAACAAAAAGTAGCCTATGTCACTCTCCATCCCTTCAACTATCTCCACTTAAAAAATCACGTCAATTCGTCGCTCCGTTTTACCGTGAAAGACGGACAAACAGACACACACACTTTCACATTTATAATATTAGTACAGATTTGTGTCCTTAACAACACGGCCGTAACGCTTTTTCGTGTGAAAAAAAATCGTAATACCCCGTCTATATACAGAAGTTTCACTTCAAAAAAAGTGTGGATACATTTATAGTAGAGAATCTAAATTTTGTCTAAACCTGTAAGACACACCGTTTAGCTAAAAAACGCGAAAAACCCTTTTTTGCGAACTTTCACCGTCAATCAAGGGAGATTGATGGCGACCTTTCACAATTCATTTATAAGAGTATTCTGAACATTCATATCAATTTATAGCTCTATGGGAAGTTTTGTAACCTTCAAAGTCTTATTTGACTGGACTATTAGCTTATACGCTGTTGTTCTATGTTATACATTGCTGCGGCCTCCTAGGTAGTTTAGTTTTGGTCTCCTTATGTAAAAGTATTCGTAAAAGGGACGACTAATTTCCCTTATGCCAATATTCTTTTGAATTGTCTAAGCGATTGGGCCCTATCAACTATTTTGTGTGACATTTTGTTCCGCTTATGACTGGCTTATTTAAACTATCAGAAGGTCTTTTGTACATAGTATTGTAGCTGATACAGGCATGGTCATTCTACAGCTCAACCTAAGGGGGCATTCAAGTATTACGTAACGCAATTTGGGGGGGGGGGGGGGGTCTTGTAATACGTTACGAAGCGTTACAAGGGTGGGAGGTGGGGTTCGAACAACGCGTTATGTAACATTTTTTTTATTTAAATAAAAAACTATGGAATTAGTCTCCGAAGTTGGCAACTTTTTTCGTTTTTGTTTTACGGCTAGTCCCTCGACTGTTTTGCACATAATTTTTATTTTGTTTTCGTTGTCAGTATTCGTTAGTGTTTTAAACACGAAATACGCACAAGCAGTTCATACTGTAATGTCCTCAAAAGAGGGAGACTTGCATTATCAGCCGTTCTTAGCCTATAAAGGCTCTCATACTGACTTGCCAGCGCAATTGTGCCAAAAAAAAAAAAAAAAAAAGCAACCTGCCCTTCTGCAGCTCAAGAAGCACTAATTGGACTTACTCCACTGCACCTTTTTATTGAAAAGGTCGCATTACGTAGTGCTATCAGAATTCTTCGCTCGGGAACAGACCTATGGGTCACATGTCAATCCTCCAACAGCTTCCTGAGCTGGATATGAATACCACGGTCTCAGACGCATTACCACACACCTTCCCTTTTGACGAAGAGATTTAAGATATTGATCCCAACCCGCACAGCTTGGAAAACCAGTGATCTCTTGCTCAACGTCAACGGCCTTAGGTGGTATACTGATGGTTCCAAAATTATTTCTGGCATTGTCGCCGGCATCTTTGGACCAAATTGGAGGATTAGCAAGACCCTATGAATGAGCTCCAGTATCTTCTAATCTGAATTATAACCATCCTAACATCCACCAATCTAAACTTAGAGACTGGCATAAGAGGAATAACCATCAGTATACTCTATGATAGCCAAGCAGAGCTGACTTCGTATAGCACGAACTCCAAATCCCTTAGGGAAAGCCATGATGCCCTAAAAGACCCATCCAAAAAAAAAAAAAACAAAATCAAACTCTGGTGGGTGCCAGGGCACAAAGGTATTAAAAGCAATGAAATCGCTTATCATCTCGAAAGGAAAAGTTCCAGCGAAAGGTACATAAGTCCTGAATCTTTCTGCGGCAGTGAGAAAAATCGCAACACCTGCCCTTTTGACTTTGCCAATCGAAAAGATTTATACGACCCCTGAACAAACACTCTATTAATATTTTTAAACCTAATAGAGTCGATATCAGAAGACTGGTCAGCTACCTTACAGTCGTCTGAAACTGAATTACGAATCTGTCTTGAGGACGAAAAAACTGCAGGACACATACCATATGAGTGCGCTGCCTCCTAAGGGGATCATCTCAGCTCCTACGAGAGACATTCTCAATTTCATTAAAGAAATGGAGAAGCTCCTGGCTAGGAGGCACAATAGATCTATAAAGGTCGCAGTGCCTCTTGCTATTTGTTAGCACTAGTCCCCATAGTTAAAACGATATTTTAGCGACTTTCTGGGTACTGTGCGCAACATAATTGTGACTTTTAGGTAAAAATGGTCACTTGGATGTTACGTAACGTGTAGGAGGAGGGGGGTGTAGAGAAGGGGGGGGGGGGGGGGGGGTCAAAAATCTTAAAAAATTGCGTTACGTATTACTTGAACGCCCCCTAATGAGGAGAGTACTGATCAAGCATTTTAGTTGCTACTTTTATCATTAAATGTGTTTGAGAGTTATATAAAGTAAAGTTCCAAGCTCGACTAAGACCTGTCTACTCGTATAAAAATTATTTTCTTACTTAAACGTTGCTTGTCAAAAATATGCCTTTCAAGCCTAGACGCTGTAGAAGACACAAACGTTTTCTGCTAATAATTACACGATTTAGAGTGGGCTCAGTATTTATTTTTAATTAATTCTTTACGTCCACGCAGGCATTTTTAGGAAAGTCGATTTGAAGGATAAATGTTAAGTGAATTAGGCCGAGATACACTATAAAAAAGGTACAAAATACGAAACATAAATAAGTAATTTTGTGAGAACGTATTAAGATAAGTCCATAGACGAAAATATCACTTAAAGCCAATTGGTGGTGGAAAAAGGACAATACATATAGCAACCAAATATAAGAACCAAAAAGCTCTGAAGTGTTTATATGAATCACAAATATTTAAGTAGAAAATGCATAGACTTGGGGCAAGGTTAAAACTAACTATTACACTGTCAATCCCAATTTAGATCATTTCAATACTATCCGCACTGCCAACGTAAATGCATTTTCCACCGAGTATATATTGAGTAACTATCTAAGATACATATATAGCGAATAATGCTCCAAACACCGAAATATGCATAATTAGTTATTTTACGATTCGTTTAAACATACGCACATTTATTGGTTTATGTCATTGCAATTGGCTTTTGTTATTACTATTTTCGCAGCAAACGCAAATAATTATGCAGCAGATACAGATATACACAAAACACGAACCAAAGATTTTATTTAATTTTTGATATAAATTGTAGAGTTAACTGTTACTCGAACTTAAATAAAAAAAAAAAAGAAAAAGAAATGACAGCGATAAATAAAGTGTGTAAACGTCCCACTCCTTTATTTTTTCAAAGCTAAAGGATTAAGTTAGTAGTATTAGTACGAGTAAGAAACACCTTAGAGGGCATGGGCTCTCAACCTGGCGAGATGCCAGCAACGATCCCTGTTTAAATGCCCGGGTCAAGTTGACATACGGCCTCCTCGCGGCGCCCTCTGGAAAGCCTCTTCAACAGCCGTTGGGAGGTGAACAAACGTATGCAGCGGAAAAAAATCCCGACCAGAATGGCGGTTGTGCGGCGGCGGTCTAACAATCCGCCCACGTAAAAAACCTAAAAGTTATGAATGAGCAAGATGCCTCGGATACACGGACGGATACTCGACGACGACAACGCACGAAAAAGGAACACGATTTGCGAGTATGCTCCTGGAATGTCAGAACCCTGTACACTCTCGGAGCTGCCAATAAACTAAAAGGAATCCTCATGCAGTACAAGGCGGATATTAATGCGGTCCAGGAAATACGCTGGATAGGAAACGGTATGATCACAAAAGGTTGCACTTACTGGGATGCGGATTTGTCGTGGGAAAGCGGTTAAGGTCGAAGGTCATCGACTTTAAACCTATAAGTGATCGCCTGGCTGTGATCCGCATCAGAGGCAGATTTTCTAACATCAGCCTAATATGTGCACACGCCCCTACCGACGAGGCTGAAGACCCTAGCAAGGAGGACTTCTATGACCTCCTGGACAACACCTACGGAGCTTGTCCGGAGTACGATGTTAAAATCGTGCTCGGGGACTTCAACGCCAAAATCGGTAAGGAGGACACCCTTGGCGGAGTGATCGGAAAGTACAGCCTCCAACAACAGAACCGTCGAACCGCCAACCAAATCGACCATGTGCTCATTGACGCAAGGCACCCGTCAAACATCCTCCTGGATGTGCGGACATTCAGAGGGGTAAATGCCGACTCTGACCACTTCCTCGAAGCAGCAAGATTCAGAGCTCGACTGTCCATTGTCAGGAAGCTGCACCAGCCCATCAGGAGAAGGTTCGACATTGGGCGCCTTAGCACACCGGAGGTTGCCGGAATCTACAGGGAGCAGCTGAGCGAAAGACTCTACGGTATGCCTACGTCGAACACAAATGCCAATAATATGTGGCTGCATTGCCGCTCAGCCATTCAGGAAGTAGCCGAAACCACCTTAGGATACCTACCACCCCCGACAAGAAACCCGTGGTATGATGGCGAGTGTGAGCAGAAAAAGGCAGCAACCGACGAGGCGTACCAAAAGGCGCTGCAGAGGAAAACCAGGGCAACGCAAGAAGAGTACCGAGCCAGAAGAAGGGAGGAGAAAAAACTACTGCGACAAAAGAAAAGAATCTTCGCAGCCTCCCAGCTCAAGGATATCGAGGAGCCTAGGGATAAACATAAAATACGAGCCTTTTACAAGAAAGCCAAAGGCCTTGCAGGAGGCTTCAAAAAGGGCACCCTGGCTCTTCGAAACTACGAGGGTAATCTTGTCACCGACCCGCAGGGAATAGTGGATGTATTTAAGCAGCACTTCCAGCAGGTGCTTAACGAGCATGACCCAGAGAGAGTGGTAGGGACCGAGGAAATCCCAACTCCAGCCGCTGAAGTATTCCTCCCACCCAGCATCGAAGAAGTCGGCACAGCTATTCAGAAGCTGCAGAACAACAAGGCCGCAGGTTCAGATGGCTTGCCATCAGAGCTCTTCAAGGCTGGCGGCGATGTTCTGGTAGGGAGCATGCACCAGATCATCTGCAGAATTTGGGAAGATGAAAGCATGCCCGACGACTGGAATACCAGCTCTATATGCCCCATCCACAAAAAAGGCGATCCTACCTCTTGCAAGAACTATAGAGGTATATCCCTGCTCAATGTCGCATACAAGATCCTGTCCAGCGTATTTTGTTTGAACTCTAAAACCATTTTGCACCGCACTAATCGGCAGCTACCAGTGCGGCTTTCGACCCGGCAAATCAACTATAGACTAAATTTTCACACTTCGACAAATCCTGGAAAAGACCAACGAGTTCCGAATCGATACAAACCATCTTTTCATCGATTTCAAAGCCGCATACGACAGCATTCATCGTGAAGGACTGTTTGGTGCGATGGCCGAATTCGGGATCCCGGGAAAACTGATCCAGTTGTGTCGCGCCATGCTAAAAACCTCGGACCTCGGAACCATTCGAAACATGCACCGGATTTCGCTGTCATGTGACTTCTTTAACCTGGTGCTGGAGCAGATAGTGCAACGGGCAGGCATCAACAGGGAAGGCACTATCTTCTACAAGTCCGTCCAGCTGCTAGGATACGCGGATGATATCGACATCATCGCGTGTTCTCGCCGTGGCATTGTGGAAGTATTCACGGCGATTGAAGAACAGGCGAAACGAGTTGGTCTTAAGGTCAAGGAGGACAAGACGAAGTACATGCTGTCAAGCAAAAACCAATCCGTCGCTCCCCACCTGGGACAAAATATAACACCTGACAGCTACAATTTCGAGGTAGTTAAGGAGTTTGTCTACCTCGGGGCAAACGTAAATTCCACAAATGACACCACAGTGGAGATCCGGCATAGAATCGCCCTTGGCAACCGCTGCTACTTCGGCTTGGGGTCAAAACTCCTCACTCGAAAGACCAAACGCTCATACTGCCAGTCTTGCTGTACGGAGCCGAAAGCTGGACGATAAGCAGGACGGCGGAGCTGATTTTGGGTTCTTTCGAAAGAAAAATTCTGCGCCGGATATTTGGTCCTGTCTGTGAGGAAGGTGAATGGAGAAGAAGACACAACCGCGAACTCTACGAGCTGTACCAAGATGTGGATGTAGTCCGGAAGGCAAGGATCCGTCGACTACACCGGCTCACCGGCTACATCGAGCACATGGATATCAACGCTCCAGCTAAGAGGGTCTTCGACTCCGAGCCTCCTGGTTCGAGAAGAAGAGGAAGACCGAACCTCCGGTATAAGGACAAAGTAATCGCGGATGTAAGACATCTCGCTCTTAGACAGCTGGAAGCAGCGTGCCCGTCAAGACCGTCAAGGATGGAAGGCAGCTATAGCTCAGGCTCAGATCCTCCATGGATCGCAGGCCTGATAAGTAAGTAAGTAAGTAAGTGTGCCAAAACATAAAACAGTAAACCAAAAGTTAAACATTAAACAATTGTAAAGGACATTGGTCCTACATTGTACAGCTACCTTATAATTGTTGTTAATACATTAGCTAGATGTCAAAAACACAGATATGTTTAAATAAAGGAGGAAAACAGAAAAAAAATTGTTCAAAAAGGAATCAAATCACACATACATACATACGTATATATGCACGCTCATAACCATACATCACACATACACATACAACGATCAGTAAACAAATGAATAAATCGAAATCCAGTTAAAAGGACACAACGAAACAAACAAATCAAAATAAATTGCATGGAGAGCTTGATATCGGAGAATAAAACTGATTTACATCCAAATATTACAAGAAACGTAAATAACGGGATATGCATACATATACATATACATACATGTGTACATGTATATATATATTCGTTCGTTTTAATTTGGGGACGTACACACACAAAATGTCTATGCAACCCATAGACCCTCGGTTTTGTTAGGTTTTTTGTCAACAATTTTTAAGAAGCCTTGCTTGCTTGCTTGCTTGCTTGCTTGCTTGCTTGCTTGCTTTTCAGCGATATTTATTGCCCGCGATTTGAAAAACACAATTTTTGGTTAAATAAAACGTTTTTCCTGATCGCTTTGATTTGGTTATGTTAATGACATATGTTAATTACATATGATATGGATTTCGGCTGGTTGGTAGCAGTAGAGTAGCACAAGCACCTGTCCTGAGGATGATGTTTGTAAATAAGATGACACGTCCGTCTCGATCATACAGCTTCTTAGGGTATCAGGTATAAACATGCCTCTTAGCCCGGCACCTTGTGCGAAAAATTGCGCCGTACGTTTTAGCCAGTTGAAGGATCTTGCGAGCTTGTTTCCTTTGATCTTTTTATAATGCTGAATCGGCAAGTTTCTGTACTATTCTCTCTAAATCTGTTTGAGTATCTCGATATATGTACATATGGATGAGGAGGAAGGGAAGCACTTGAAATTAATAAATTGTTCTCGTTTCTATTATCGTCGGCTCTTGCTGGTGCTGGTGATCCTTATCTATTATCATTGCTTTTATTGTTTTCATTTAACTCAACATAAATTAAGAATTCGAGAACGCATCGTTCAGCCAATATATTTAAATCCTAGTAAAGAAAAAGAGTAAAAAGGATACATGATTTAAATGCATATAATCTCGAGTATATATGTATATATGTGCATATACGTATATTTCATTCAGATTCTTGGTAACATGTACATGGCCTGAGTTAGCACACATTAATCTGGAGGGGAGTCAACCTTTTCACAAGCCAAGTGAACAACCTAAATCCTATCGGTCTATCAGCTTAACATGGGAGAGTACGATAAGCTTGGCGCCAAAAATTGATAACGCTTTCTGATAGAGGGGTCAAAAACAAGCATTTGGGGTGGGGGTGGTTATGTCTATCTCGCCCCGTTTAGAAGGTAGGGGGAGACACATAATGGAAGTGAAACTTCCACGGATAAGTACATTAACAATCTGCACACATTCCGTGTTGTTTTCTTCACAGGTTTTTTGTTTGTTGAAGGCTTCTGCTATCCGCTGGAGCACTCAGACGCAATCACTGGTCCATTGTACTCCAGACAGACACCTTCCATTACTGTATTTTCTCCGTTTTCCGGAGAAAAATTTGAAGGAGCTTCAGTGCTGTAGAGCTAAGGGATTCGGCACACACCACGTCGGCTCCAAGGGTGCGCCACCGTATGCGAGCAAAGGCGGGACAATAACAGAGGAAATGCTCTGCAATATCATCCTCCTCTTCGCCACATGCAGCACAGGTAGGCGTCTCACTGATGCCGAGCACGTAGAGATGCTTGTAGTCGATTCTCCTTAAAGACAGGAGGAATGGTGCAGATTTTTTGCAGACATCAGGGCATAAGCGCTTAGTCATCCTGCAACCCGGACAATCCCTCCATCTACGGTTGTGTGTGTTAAATACACAATCGTTAATGTAGGAATTTACCGTGGACGTAGGTAGACCTAGAGCGGGTTCAGGTCCTGAGAAGCTCTCCTCTGAACCCATTCTAGCGAGTTCGTCAGAGGTCTCATTTCCTGGGATCCCAGAGTGGCCTGGAACCCATACAAGCCTTAATGAACTTAGTCTGCCGACTCTGTTCAAGAAGGACTTGATTTCAGCCACTAATTATGAGCTAGTTAAGGGGTTACACACAGCTTTTAGTGCAGCTTGGCTGTCACTACATACGCATATGCTTTCCCCCTTCCACCTGTGCTTCACAACATAGTGCATGACCATTAGGATTGCGTATATCTCTGATTGGAAGACAGACGCATATTTTCCTAAGGAGAAGTGCAGTCGAATGTTTTCGCGCTCAAAGAAGACCCCAGCACCGGACCCCCGCCCAGATCTGGAGCCATCCGTGAAAATGCGAAGACTATCCTTTCCAGGTTCAGAATCCAGCCATAGCCAATCCTGACGCCATAGAAACTCGACTGTGAAATTACGACGCAATAGGATAACGGGCGTCAGTGCGTCAGAAGGCATGTCCATGAGGCAGGGGTCGCAGGACAATTCTTAAGCAAGCACACCGTTATTCCTATGCGAGTTGCACCAAAAGCCATTTCTCTTCAGACGAGACATGGCTTTCAGAGCACACCCTCTGATAAATATATCAAGAGGTGGAAGGTTCATCATAACATCTAGAGCAGCGCCCGGCGTGCTGGCGAAAGCCCCCGTGCAGCTGAGACAAACCGTTCTTTGAAGTTTGGTGAAAGAGGCTATGACGTGTTTGCGTTTTAGTCTGTTCCACCAGACAACCGATGCATATGAGATTATAGGTCTTATCATTGCCGTGTAGATCCAAAGGACCTTTGCCGGCGATAGGCCCCATGTTTTGCCAAAAGCTCCTTTGCATTGCCAGAAAGCTGACAGGAAAGGATCTGTATCAAGATACACCTACCCCCGTATGAATGGTATAGATCTGATCCATGGAAAATCTGCCAAATATCTTGGCATAACTTGGACTCGAAGCTTAGTTGGAGAGAAAATATTGAGGAAAGAATCAAAAAGGCCTACGTGGCACTATATTCGTGCAAGGTAGCCTTTGGAAAACATGGGGCCTCAAACCGGGGTGAGTACATTGGTTGTACATTGCGGCGGTAAGACCTATTCTAGTCTATGGCTCGGTAGTCTGGTGGAAAGCACTCGAGAAAAAATGTCATCTTCAGAGTGTGTCAAAGGTTCAAAGGGCAGGCTGTCTGGCGGTGACGGGATCTATGAAGTCCACACCAACGGTGGCTATTGAAGTCATGCTGAACCTCCCATCCCTGGACATTTACTGCGAGAGCATCGCAACCAGAACTGCGCTAAGACTACAGGAATCCGGTTTCTGGAAAAAGAGTCCTCACAGACATGCATCAGTCCTGAATCTATTGGCCGTCTCGAGATTCAGAACCGTAACGGATTATGTCACCCGACTTCCTTCCTGGGAGAGGAGATTCTCTATTAGAATTCCCTCCAGGGAGGAATGGACCGGTGATTTGGTACGCACGGAAAGTGAACTGGCATTCTACACCGGCGGATCCAAAATGGATGTTGGCACAGGTGCCGGAGTCAGCATCTATGTTGACAGCCAGGCAGCCATTAAAGCTTTGCAGGCAGCATGGATAAGATCCAAACTCGTCAAACTCTGCAAGGAGAAGTTAGAAGAGATATCCAATGTAAATGAGGTGACCCTTTGCTGGGTACCTGGTCTTATGAATATCTCTGGAAACGAGAGGGCGAACGAGCTGGCTGGGGTGGGATCAAGTGCAAATATTGCGCAGATGCCCGATGAATGGAATCTCAGTATCGTTTGCCCGGTCCATAAGAAAGGAGACCCCTATGACTGCGCCAATTACAGAGGGATAAGCTTCCTGAACATCGCGTACAAGATCCTCTCTGCCGTACTGTGAAAGTGCCTGAAGCCATTCGTGGACAATCTGATAGGTTCCTACCAGTGTGGTTTCAGGCCAGAAAATTCCACGATAGACCAAATATTTACACTACGGCAGATCTTGGAGAAGACCCATGAATTCCAGGTCGACACGCACCATCTTTTCGTCGACTATAAAGCCGCGTATGACAGTGTTTATAGAGACGAGCTATACAAAGCCATGTCATGTTTTAACTTTTCTGCCAAACTCTTCAGACTATGCAGGATGACTTTGGAGAACGCTCGCTGCTCCATCCGAATCGGTGAACACCTTACCGATAGTTTTGATGTCAAAAAAGGATTTAGGCAGGGCGATGCGCTGTCGTGTGATTTCTTCAACATCATATTGGAAATGATTGTGCAAAAACCACTGGCCAATACAGGAGGCACAACCTATTTCAAATCGTCGCAACTCCTTGCATACGCCGACGATATTGACATAATAGGTAGATCACAGCGAGATGTCCATGAGGCGTTTGCGAGTATTGAGTTCGAGGCGGCGAAAATTGGTCTGGCGGTAAACGAGGGCAAAACTAAATGTACGCTGTCATCAAAAAAGAACGCCCACCACCGACGTCTCGGTCAGAACGTTTGTATAGACAGATATAAGTTCGAGGTAGTTAAGGACTTCGTCTACCTTGGCTCCGCAGTGACCTGGAACAACGACATCAGTTCCGAAATCAAACGCAGAATCACTCTTGCCAGTCGCTGTTTCTTTGGGCTCAGGAGGCAATTGAGTAATAGTGTCCTCTCCCGAACGACAAAGTTGACTCTATATAAGACCCTTATCATCCCGGTCCTGTTGTACAGGGCAGAAGCATGGACACTATCAAAAGCGGATGAGGAGGTCCTTGGTCGGTTCGAGAGAAAGATTTTGCGCGTGATTTTTGGGCCTATAAGCGCAGACGGGGGATGGAGGAAAAGATTCAACCACGAACTTTACGGGCTGTACAGCGACATGAATCTAGTCAGGCGTCTACGGATTCAACGCCTAAGATGGCTGGACCTTGTACAGCGATGGGACACCACAGCTCTAGCCTGGAGAGTCTTTGAATCCAACCCCGAGGGACGAAGAAGCAGATTACGGCCGCACTTAAGATGGCGCACACAGGTGGAAGGGGTCCTCAGTCAACTGGGTGTGCGGCAATGGAAAAGGCTAGCAAAAGATCGTGCTAAATGGAGGGGTATGTTGGTTGAGGCCCAGGTTTACACCGAACTGTAGCGCCCATTAAGATGAAGAGGAAATTTTCAAACTTCTACAACATGCCACCTACTTGTAAAATCGGTAAATCGAGATGAGCAAGAAATTTAGCATTTGAAAGAGCTACAAGGTCCCCAGGTGCTATTGAAGAAGGCAAAAGAAAGGATCGTGAAAGGAAAAGAGCAAAGAAAAACATATACAAAACTGCTGAAAATAACGGTCGTGAAACATGCCCTGAAAGTCTTCAAACAATGAATGCACTTATCTTTAGTTCCTCTAAAGCAAATGTTTGCCATAGAAAAAGAAGAAGATAGAGAAGATGGAGTACTTTAAAGTTGGGTCCTGAACAAGTTGCTGTGTATGTCAATAGATGGCGGGATATAAGTCTAATTAACCAATTTTTACGAGAAAAAAGGGAAATAGTTAAGGAAAGAAAAAAACCTGAAAGAAAACTGAAACGCTGTTGAGGTACTTTTAGAGCCCGGCTCAAATAAGCCGCTGCGAAGCGAGATGAAATGATGAGCTGCTCAGATCGATGGCAAGTTGATGTTCGTGAATCGAGTCTCAAACTCTCGGCGGGGGCCATGAGTGTTGTCCATTACCATACCAGTCTCACGAACTTTTTGCACAAGCTTGCACTCAATTTGGAAAAAGTTTTTAATATTCCCCAACGTTGTTCAAGCATAAAGGCAGGACTCTGACTTTATGTCAAGATTTCGAGCCGGAAACAGGTGTGTCAGTGTCAAATCAATAAAAAATAAAATAAAATAAGAAAAACCACTAAATGGCCCACCTCTAATATATCTTTTGGATTAAAAGAAATCAATTCGCAGATAGATGTGCTTACCTGTTTTAATAGCGTCTCTAAATAAAATATTTGCTTTCACTTCGGTGATGTAACAGGAACTTAGTATGCGAATCAAAGCTTTGCTTTTCGCACTGACTTTAAAGGGAACAAGGTGTCGATTCATGTCCATTATTTCTGCCCCAATCCTGCGATTCAGTCCTGTAACCCAGGAATAACCTAATACGAATATGGAATAAAGCAAACGTTTGGCTTATACGAATCAGGGATTAATTGGTTGGTTATAACTATTCTTCTGCTTTTTATTTTGAGCTAAGCTTTAGACGTATTCTGCGTCTAATTAGCTTTTGTTTTGTCAATTGTTTTATTTATTTATTTACCGTCTTTCAAGTTACAAGCTTTATGAAGACTACAAACTAAGACCGAATTATATAACACATTTATGTGTAGCAAACGCAATCAAATCAATAGCAGAATCAAACTCATTAGGATCAATACATGCACTATTGATTGGATTGTTCCTGGCATAACTTGTACTATGGTATGGAACATTTAAAAAAAAAACCGGCCAAGTGCGAGTCGGACTCGCGCACGAAGGGTTCCGTACCATCTGTATATATCTCATGATGAGATATAGTTGATCATCAAAGTGTCCACTGAATTCAAATCAATTATCTTACTTGACAGCAACGATGTGAAAAGGTGAATAACAATAATGGGAAATATGGGAAAAAGGCTTGCAGCTAGGATTAATTCATCAATGACACAAACGAGATCGAAACTGGGAAGTTTGCTACTGGTTGTGGGATATTGTCGGCTAACCTTAGGTCATCGACTTTAAACCTATAAGTGATCGCCTGGCTGTGATCCGCATCAGAGGCAGACTTTATAACATCAGCCTTATATGTGCACACGCCCCTACCGACGAGGCTGAAGACCCTATCAAGGAGGACTTCTATGACCTCCTGGACAACGCCTACGGAGCTTGTCCGGAGTACGATGTAAAAATCGTGCTCGGGGACTTCAACGCCAAAATCGGTAAGGAAAACACCCTTGGCGGAGTGATCGGAAGGCACAGCCTCTACGATACAACAACAGATAACAGCTTCCGACTCGCTGACTTTGCGACAGCTCGTAGTGCGGTGATAAGTAGCACAAGATTCCCTCGCAAGCGTATCCACACAGCAACCTGGCGATCTCCGGACGGTCGAACAGCCAACCAAATCGACCATGTGCTCATTGACGCAAGGCACGCGGCAAACATCCTGGATGTGCGAACATTCAGAGGGGCAAATGTCGACTCTGACCACTTCCTCGTAGCAGCAAGATTCAGAGCTCGACTGTCCAATGTCAGAAAGCTGCACCAGCCCATCAGGAGGAGGTTCCACATTGGGCGCCTGAGCACACCGGAGGTTGCCAGAGTCTACAGGGAGCAGCTGAGCGAAAGACTCTACGGTATGCCTACGTCGAACACAAATGCCAATAATATGTGGCTGCATTGCCGCTCAGCCATTCAGGAAGTAGCCGAAACCCCCTTAGGATACCTACCACCCCCGACAAGAAACCCGTGGTATGATGGCGAGTGTGAGCAGAAAAAGGCAGCAACCGACGAGGCGTACCAAAAGGCGCTGCAGAGGAAAACCAGGGCAGCGCGAGAAGAGTACCGAGCCAGAAGATGGGAGGAGAAGAAACTACTGCCACAAAAGAAAAGAATCTTCACAGCCTCCCAGCTCAAGGATATCGAGGAGTCTAGGGATAAACATAAAATACGAGCCTTTTACAAGAAAGCCAAAGGCCTTGCAGGAGGCTTCAAAAAGGGCACCCTGGTTCTTCGAAACTGCGAGGTTAATTTTGTCACCGACCCGCAGGGAATTGTGGATGTATTTAAGCAGCATTTCCAGCAGCTGCTTAACGAGCATGACCAAGAGAGAGTGGTAGGGACCGAGGAAATCCCAACTCCAGCCGCTGAAGTAGTCCTCCCACCCAGCATCGAAGAAGTCGGCACACCTATTCAGAAGCTGAAGAACAACAAGGCCGCAGGCTCAGAACTCTTCAAGGCTGGCGGCGATGTTCTGGTAGGGAGCATGCACCAGATCATCTGCAGAATTTGGGAAGATGAGAGCATGCCCGACGACTGGAATACCAGCTCTATATGCCCCATCCACAAAAAAGGCGATCCTACCTCTTGCAAGAACTATAGAGGTATATCCCTGCTCAATGTCGCATACAAGATCCTGTCCAGCGTATTGTGTGAACGTCTAAAACCATTTTGCACCGCACTAATCGGCAGCCACCAGTGCGGCTTCCGGCCCGGCAAATCGCCTATAGACCAAATTTTCACACTTCGACAAATCCAGGAAAAGACCAACTATTGTCGAATCGATACATACCATCTTTTCATCGATTTCAAAGCCGCATACGACAGCATTCATCGTGAAGCACTGTTTGGGGCGATGGCCGAATTCGGGATCCCGGTAAAACTGATCCAGTTGTGTCGCGCCACGCTAAAAAACACGCGATGCACCGTGCAACTCGGTTCTAGGACCTCGGAACCATTCGAAACATGCACCGGATTTCGGCAAGGAGATGCGCTATCATGTGACTTCTTCAACCTGGTGCTGGAGGAGATAGTGCGACGGGCAGGCGTCAACAGGGAAGGCACTATCTTTTACAAGCCCATCCAGCTGCTAGGATACGCGGATGATATCGACATCATCGCGTGTTCTCGCTGTGAAATTGTGGAAGCATCACGTCGATTGAAGAACAGGCGAAACGAGTTGGTCTTAAGGTCAATGAGGACAAGACGGAGTACATGCTGTCAAGCAAAAACCAATCCGTCGCTCACCACCTGGGACAAGATATAACAATTGACAGCTACAATTTCGAGGTAGTTAAGGAGTTTGTCTACCTCGGGGCAAACGTAAATTCCACAAATGACACCACAGTGGAGATCCGGCGTAGAATCGCCCTTGGCAACCGCTGCTACATCGGCTTGTCCAAACAAAACTCCTCACTCGAAAGACCAAAGTCATGCTTTACAAAACGCTCATTCTGCCAGTCTTGCTGTACGGAGCCGAAAGCTGGACGATAAGCAGGACAGCGGAGCTGATTTTGGGTTCTTTCGAAAGAAAAATTCTGCGCCGGATATTTGGTCCCGTCTGTGAGGAAGGTGAATGGAGAAGAAGACACAACCGCGAACTCTACGAGCTGTACCAAGATGTGGATGTAGTCGGGAAGGCAAGGATCCGTCGACTATACCGGCTCACCGGCCACATCGAGCACATGGACATCAACGCTCCAGCTAAGAGGGTCTTCGAATCCGAGCCTCCTGGTTCGAGAAGAAGAGGAAGACCGAACCTCCGGTATAAAGACCAAGTAATCGCGGATGTAAGACATCTTGGTCTTGACAACTGGAAGCAGCGTGCCCGGGACCGTCAAGGATGGAAGGCAGCTATAGCTCGGGCTCAGATCCTCCATGGATCGCAGGCCTGATAAGTAAGTAAGTGAACAAGGCGATTTTTTAGATGAAAATCATGTCTGTTGTATGGGAGCCCCCCTTAAATATTCATTTTGTTCAGAAATACATCATCTGAAATATTTCAACTGTCTACCTATCACGGTTCATGAGATACAGCCTGGTGACAGACGGACGGACGGACGGACAGCGAAGTCTTAGTAATAGGGTTCCGTTTTACCTTTGGGTACGGAACCCTAAAAATTACTAAAAAACTAAACCAATAGTAATTCAGTGCGATTTTACTGACTGTGTTCATTTTAGAATAGTGAAAGTACAAGTCTTTTCGTACTCAAGGGCAAGTGCGAGTCGGACTCGTGCACAAAGAGTTCCGTGCCATTATCTATAACAAGACACTAGCGCACTTAATCGGTCCAGTAGATTCGAAGATAATTGACTGTGAGCGACGGACAGACGGACACACGAGTGATCCTAAAAGGGTCCCGTTTTTTTTTTTTTTTTTTTTTTTTTCGGACGCACGGAACCCTAATTAACGCATGGAGATGGGAAACGAAATTTACATATATACAGAGGATGCCCACAATCCTCTCACCACTGCTTTGGTCGATAGTCATCGACGATCTACTACGCAAGCTAACCACTCGGGGCTATGAGGTCATCGGATATGCTGATGACCTGGTTGGGAGCATGAACCAGCTCATCCGTAAGATATGGTCAGAGGAAAGCTTGCCCGAGGAATGGAGTCTCAGCATCGTATGCCCGATCCACAAGAAAGGAGACCGCTCTGATTGCGCCAGCTACAGAGGAATAAGTCTCCTTAACATCGCCTACAATATCTTCCCTGCGGTTTTGTGTGAACGCCTGAAGCCTTTTGTAAATAAGCTGATAGGTCCTTATCAGTGCGGATTCAGGCCAGGGAAGTCCACCATTGACCAAATCTTCACACTACGGCAGATCCGGAAAAAAACCAATGAATTTCAAGTCGACGCTCACCACCTATTTGTCGACTTCAAAGCCGCATACGACAGCGTAATCAGAGACGAGCTATACAACGCTATGTCTACCTTTGACATACCTGCTAAAGTCGTCAGACTATGCAGGATGACTTTGGAGAACGCTCGCTGCTCCATCCGAATCGGTGAACAGCTTACCGATAGTTTTGATGTCAAAAAAGGATTTAGGCAGGGCGATGCGCTGTCGTGTGATTTCTTCAACATCATATTGGAAATGATTGTGCAAAAATCACTGGCCAATACAGGAGGCAAAATCTGTTTCAAATCCTCGCAACTCCTTGCCTACGCGGACGATATTGACATAATAGGTAGATCACAGCGAGATGTCAATGAGGCGTTTGCGAGTGTTGAGATCGAGGCGGCGAAAGTTTGTCTGGCGGTAAACGAGGGCAAAACTAAATATATCTTCTGGTGGTGGCGTTACAGCCCATGAAGGACCAGAGCCAAGCTTTTCTCAATCACCCATGTTGTGTGTGATTTATTTATACAGGTGAAAGGGACCTACAGTTTAATGCCGAATCCGAACGGCGTGAGTCGAGAAGCTTTTTCATGGCAAGTTTACTACGGGGGTTTTGCCAGTACCCCGCCGAGGAGGAACGTCGCGAAATAATTATTCTATAGCGTTGGTGTTATCGGGATCCGAACTCGTTCATCGTGCGCCAGAGTCCAACACACTAACCACTGCGCCCTAAATATATGCTGTCATCAAAAAAGGAAGCTCACCACCGACGTCTTGGCCAGAACGTTCGTATTGGCAGATATAAGTTCGAGGTAGTTAAGGACTTCGTCTACCTTGGCTCCGCAGTGACCTGGAACAACGACATCAGTTCCAAAATCAAACGCAGAATCACTCTTGCCAATCGCTGTTTCTTTGGGCTGGAGGCAATTGAGTAATAGTGCCCTCTCCCGAAGGACAAAGTTGACTCTATATAAGACCCTTATCATCCCGGTTCTGTTGTACGGCGCAGAGGCATAGACACTATCAAAAGCGGATGAGGAGGCCCTTGGTCGGTTCGAGAGAAAGTTTTTGCGCGTGATTTTTGGGCCTATAAACGTAGACGGGGGATGGAGGAGAAGATTCAACCACGAACTGTACGGGCTGTACAGCGACATGACAACGCCTAAGATAGCTGGGCCATGTAGAGCGAATGGACACCATAGCTCCAGCCCGGAGAATATTTGAATCCAACCCCGAGGGACGAAGAAGAAGAGGACGGCCGCCCTTAAGATGGCGCACACAGTTGGAAGGGGACCTCAGCCAACTGGGTGTGCGGCAATGGAAAAGGCTAGCGAAAGATCGTGCTAGATGGAGGGGCATGTTGGTTGAGGCCCAGGTTCACCCCGAACTGTAGCACCCATTAAGAAGAAGAGAAGTCTCTCGTCTGAAACTGAGTGTCGGCTCTGTCTAGAGGACGATGAGACGGCAGAACACATACTATGTGAGTGTGCTGTTCTCTGTCATCTTAGGAAGCGTATCCTTTTCAGTGAAGTTATGACTCCTGAGGGGATCACCCTGGCTCCTACGAGAAGCATTCTCAACTTTATTGTGGAGGTGGAGAGGCTACTCGGCTAAATCGGCTAGCAGGCACAATAGATCTGCAAAGGTCGCAGTGCCGCATTGCTATTGATAGCACTAGCCCTATATATATATATATACATATAAAAAAAAAATACATATATACATATGAACATGTATAGAAAACAGTCCATAGATTCTTATTTTAATATCTATGATACAAGCGACCGCAATAGCGAACCTTTGTCAGATAAAACTCAATCAAAATCACTATGTAGAAGAACTAAGTAGAAGAACTAAGTAGAAGAACTAAGTAGTTAGATTTGGATGTATCTAAAAGACAAATAAGCACATAAGTACGCACTGTCCTTGTTCAAAATGTAGTTGAATAGGAAAACGTTTTCTCTTGTTTCACATTAACAAAACCGAGTTGACTAGAATGTTTTTAAGACAAGCCATTACTGGCAGTGTTTAATGTAATTGTTTGGGAATTGTTTGGTTTTATACGTTAACGTTTCTCCTCGTTCTACAAATCACTCATGCAATACACGGAAAAATAAATGCTGAGTATATAGATAGGAGAATAGATTGTTTTGCTTTTATTTTCGGTTGTTTTCATTTATATAAAAAAAAAAATAAAAAATAAAAATAAATGGAATTATCTAGTTCGTATAAATATCGCTTTTTTTAGAATACATACACACCTTAAACCCGAGGGTGGTAGATACTTTCTTCACTCTTCACTTCATTATAAAAAAAAATAAATAAATAAATATATATCTAGATACTTTCCAATTGCCGTATTTATTTTTATGCCAGTATCGAAAGCAAATACATATTTCCGAGCGAAATTTACTTTTTTTTTTTTTTTAAATTCTTTCTTAGCACGTTTCAGAGGAAATTGTTTTTTTAACTTATCTGTTAAATAAATAAATTTAAAAAACAAATAAGTAAAAGTCAATATGTGGGCAAGAAAATAAATATATTTACATAAGGAGAGAAATGTGCAGAATAATACGCAAGGTTGAGCAAAAACAAGGACCGTAATGAAAAACAATAGTCAAGAAACTAAAATTCAGTGTGAAAATGTTCGATACGGTTACGGATTGAATCGTGGCATTCTAAAATAAAAGGAAATGTAATCTTCGACACTCAGAAGAGATTTTTCGCCTGTATTCGAATGCCACTTGCTCACACAGTTTTCCATCTAAGAGCAGGAAAGCAAAATTGACTTTGAAAATGTCTTCTTAAGAGAAGTCTTATAATGGGACGTTCGGATATGCATACGTAGTACACGTATGAAATAATCAATAGTGCAAAAGAGAACGTTGAAAAATTAGAAAATACGACAGGCAAGTCAAAAATATCTATTTCGTACGGACCAAGGACCAATCAATAGCATGCATAGACCGAAACAAATCTGTAATTCGAAACAATGCGATATGTGTAGCTATATGATCCTGTGAACATCCCGCCCCCTTGGTGGTGAATCTTCTTTTTGAATCCAAATCGTCAACTACTAAGCTAATCATTTCGAATACAAATGCATTTCCATCGTTTCTTTCGCAAATTCAGATGCAAATTCTCTTTTAACATTTATTTCTCTTAAGTTGCAGCATGTGTTGAATCAAATCCGTTTTTCCTTCAAAAGTATCCATCATGGCATCATGCTATGGATATTGATTTGGAAAACCTAACAATATGATGTAAGAATTCAACGCTCTGGAGGAGATACATACCTTTCATTACTTAAGTTGAATATCAAATGAGTTATTTAGAAAACGTTCTACTGTTGCCGTTCATTGTTCTTTATTTACATATGTATCTATGTATCTAATGCATGAAAATTCATACTTATTTACATAAATACGTGCATAACATATTCATACGTTCTTCTTAGGAAACGTTCATCGACGTTCAACTCCATCAAGATACAAACTTACATTTAATCCACTTCTTTTTCTAACCATTCATTATAAGATAAATAGGGAAACTAGGGGGGGCATGGCGGTGACGCTAAGGAAAACCAATAAAAAAATGTTTGCAAAAAACGAAAAAAGGACAATAATCTTCGGCTTTGTACGTGGAATGTTAGGTCCCTAAACAGGCCACGTGCAGCCAAGCAACTTGCGGACGCCCTAGACCGCTATAAAGCGGACATAACCGCCATCACCGGTTATAACTTACTTACTTACTTTGATGGCGCTACAGTTCGGGTTGAACCAGGGCCTCAACCAACAAGCCTCGCCAGCCGGTCCGATCTTCGGCCAGCCGCTTCCAGTGCCGCACGCCCAGTTGGTTGAGGTCCCCTTCCACCTGTGCGCGCCACCTTAAATGCGGTCGTCCTCTGCTGCGTCGTCCCTCGGAGTTGGAGTCGAAGACTCTTCGGGCCGGAGCGTTGATGTCCATTCGCTCTACATGGCCTAGCCATCTTAGACGTTGGATCCGAAGACGTCTAACCAGGCCGATGTCGCTGTACAGCCCGTACAGTTCCTGGTTGAATCTCCTCCTCCCTTCTCCGTTTACACAAACGGGACCAAAGATTGCACGTGGAATTTTCCTCTCGAAACGCCCAAGAGCCTCTTCATCCGCTTTTGATAACGTCCAAGCCTCAGCGCCGTAGAGGAGGACCGGGATGATTAAGGTTTTGTAGAGGGAAACCTTAGTTTTTCGAGAGACGGGCTCTACTACTCAATTGCCTCTTGAGCCCGTAGAAGCAGCGATTGGCAAGAGTTATTCTGCGTTTTATCTCAGCGCTGGTGTCGTTGCTGCTTCTCACTATCGAGCCAAGGTAGACAAAGTCCTTGACTACTTCAAAAATATAGCTGCCGAAGGGGGACGTTCTGACCAAGACGTCGGTGTTGCGCGTCTTTCTTGGATGACAGCATATATTTGGTCTTGTCCCCATTACCCTTAGGCCCACTTTCGTCGCTTCTGCTTCAATGCTTGTGAACGCCTCATTGACGTCTCGCTTTGTTCGTCCAATAACGTCAATGTCATCTGCGTAGGCAAGCAATTGTGTGGACTTGAAGTAGATCGTACCTCTTGTATTGGCCGCAGAGTCCCGCACGATCTTTTCAAGAATAATGTTGAAGAAATCACATGACAGTGCGTCACCCTGTCTAAAACCTTTTTTAACATCAAAGGAGTCGGTTAGTTCACCTCCGACCTTAATGGAGCAGCGAGAGTTCTCCATAGTCATCCTGCATAGTCTGACGAGTTTGGCAGAAAAGTTAAAACATGACATGGCTTTGTATAGCTCGTCTCTATAAACACTGTCATACGCGGCCTTAAAGTCGACGAAAAGATGGTGCGTGTCGACCTGGAATTCATGGGTCTTCTCCAAGATCTGCCGTAGTGTAAATATTTGGTCTATCGTGGATTTTCCTGGCCTGAAACCACACTGGTAGGAACCTATCAGATTGTCCACGAACGGTTTTAGGTACTTACACAGTACGGCAGAGAGGATCTTGTACGCGATGTTCAGGAGGCTTATCCCTCTGTAATTGGCGCAGTCATAGGGGTCTCCTTTCTTATGGACCGGGCAAACGATACTGAGATTCCATTCATCGGGCATGCGTTCTTCCGACCATATCTTGCAGATGAGTTGGTGCATGTTCCTGACCAGCTCAGTTCCGCGGGGAGTCCGTCTGCTCCAGCAGCTTTATAAGACTTAAGTTTCGATATCGCTATCTTAACATCATCTAGGTCGGATGGACGGGATTCTCCTTCGTCTTCGTCCATTGTGAATGGTTCGCTCTGCCTGACGGCGGCATTTTGACTATTATCGCCGTTATACAGTCTGCAGAAGTGGTCCTTCCACATTCTCAGCATCGACTTTGACTCCACTACTAGTTGTCCGTGCTCATCCCTGGAGGCTTTTGCTCTGGCTTTATAGCCTTGGCATGTTTGTTTTGCTTTCTGGTAAAATTTTCGAACGTCGTTCCTGCCGTAACATCTCTCCATCTCCTCGATCTCGCGCTTTTCGTGCTCCTTCTTTTTCCTTCTCAGAAGCGCATGCTCCTCCCTCCTTTTCTGTTCATAGAGCTCGCGGGCAGCTCTCGTCCGTCGATGCAATGTGGCCATGCATGCATTCTGTTTCTCTACATGGGCCTGTCTGCACTCATCATCAAACCAGGGGTTTCTCGACGGTGGTGACTCGAAACCGAGTATATCTGAGGCGGCCTCTCTAATGGCTTTCTGACAACGACTCCATTGCTGTTCTACGGTTGCATCGGGACCTGAGAGAGCTTGAGGGAGATTTGATCGGCGAAGATTCTGGTGGTCTCCTGCGATTGCAGCTTTCGGACGTTAAATTTTGGTGTTCTGGACCGGGTATAAAGCGGATGAAAAACTGCGATATTTACTATGGCGACGGCTATAGGGAGAGAGGGCAACGATTTTTCGGATGCGGATTTGTTGTTCGAGGTGGACTAAGGCAAAAAGTCCTAAGCTTTCGGCATGTGAGCGAACACCTCATAACAATCCGTATCAAGGCTAAATTTTTTAACATCAGCCTGATCTGCGTCCACGGCTCTACGGAAGACAAGGATGGCTCAGCCAAAGATGAGTTCTACGATCTCCTAGACGGAACGTATGCCCAATGTCCCAGCTATGACATCAAAATTGTACTAGGAGACTTCAATGTTAAGCTGGGTAAGGAAAGCATATTTGAACGAGTCATCGGCAAACATAGCCTACACAACACCACATCCGATCCGATCTAGCCAGTAGGCGCTTCCCGCACCACGACATACACAAAGGCACCTGGCGGTCTCTTGATCAATCGACTACCACCAACCAGATTGATCACATAGCGATCTTGATGTACGTTTTTTCCGAGGGGCTAACATCGACTCGGACCACTAACTTGTTGTAGCCAAGATGCGCTTACGAAAATCACGAACGCAGCGGAGTAGAGTAAGAATACAAAAGTTATGACGTCGGAAAGCTACTATCGCCAGAAACCGCTCGTGCCTTTATCGATCGCGTCACCCTTAAGCACTCCGATACACCTCAATCCTCCATGCTATCAATAGAACAGCTTTGCATCCGAAGTTTTGGGTTGCAAGGCTCCACCATGATGAAACACCTGGTTCGATGACGAGTGCAGGAGGATTCACACAGCGAAGCAGGATGCATATAAGGCCTCGCTGCATAAAAGAACAAGAGCAGCTCGTGAGCTCTACGAGTTAAAAAGAAGGGAGGAGCATAAGCTTCTTAGAAGAAAGAAGAAAGAGCACGAGAAGCGCTCGATTGAGGATTTGGAGAGGTGTTACTGCAGGCGTGACGTTCGAAAGTTTTATCAACAAATAAAGCGAACATGCCAAGGTTATAAAGCCAGAAGGGAAGCCTGGAGGGATGAGAACCGACACCTAGTAGTAGAATCGCAGTCGATGCTGAGAATATGGAAAAACCACTTCTGCAGACTGTATAACGGCGATGTTAGTCAATATACCGCTGTCAGGCAGAATGACCCATTTCTAATCGACGGAGACCGCAGGAGATTCTGTCCCTCTAACCTCGACGAAGTTAAGATTGCCATATCAAAGCTCAAGTCGAATAAGGCTGCTGGCGCAGACGGACTGTCTGCTGGGCTCTTCAAGGCAGCTGGGGATGACCTGGTTAGGAGCATGCACCTGTTCATCTGTAAGATATGGTCAGAGGAAAGCATGCCCGAGGAATGGAGTCTCAGCATCGTATGCCCGATCCACAAGAAAGGAGACCCCTCTGATTGCGCCAACTATAGAGGAATAAGTCTCCTTAACATCACCTACAAAATCTTCTCTGCCGTTTTGTGTAAACGCCTGAAGCCTTTTGTAAATAAGCTGATAGGTCCTTATCAGTGCGGATCCAGGCCAGAGAAGTCCACCATCGACCAAATCTTCACACTACGGCAGATCCTGAAAAAAACCAATGAATTTCAAGTCGACACTCACCACCTATTTGTCGACTTCAAAGCCGCATACGACAGCGTAGTTAGAGACGAGCTATACAACGCTATGTCTACCTTTGACATACCTGCTAAGCTCGTCAGACTATGCAGAATGACTTTGGAGAACGCTCGCTGCTCCATCCGAATCGGTGAACAGCTTACCGATAGTTTTGATGTCAAAAAAGGATTTAGGCAGGGCGATGCGCTGTCGTGTGATTTCTTCAACATCATATTGGAAATGATTGTGCAAAAATCACTGGCCAATACAGGAGGCACAATCTATTTCAAATCCTCGCAGCTCCTTGCATACGCCGACGATATTGACATAATAGGTAGATCACAGCAAGATGTCCATGAGGCGTTTGCGAGTATTGAGATCGAGGCGGCGAAAATTGGTCTGGCGGTAAACGAGCGCAGAACTAAATATATGCTGTCATCAAAAAAGGACGCTCAACACCGACGTCTCGGCCAGAACGTTTGTATTGGCAGATATAAGTTCGAGGTAGTTAAGGACTTCGTCTACCTTGGCTCCGCAGTGACCTGGAACAACGACATCAGTTCCGAAATCAAACGCAGAATCACTCTTGCCAATCGCTGTTTCTTTGGGCTCAGGAGGCAACTGAGTAATAGAGCCCTCTCCCGAACGACAAAGTTGGCTCTATATAAGACCCTTATCATCCCGATCTTGTTGTACGGCGCAGAAGCATGGGCACTATCAAAAGCGGATGAGGAGGCCCTTAGTCGGTTCGAGAGAAAGATTTTGCGCGTGATTTTTGGGCCTATAAATGTAGACGGGGGATGGAGGAGAAGATTCAACCACGACATGAGCCTAGTCAGGCGTTTACGGATTCAACGCCTAAGATAGCTGGGCCATGTAGAGCGAATGGACACCATAGCTCCAGCCCGGAGAGTCTTTGAATCCAACCCCGAGGGACGAAGAAGAAGAGGACGGCCGCCCTTAAGATGGCGCACACAGGTGGAAGGGGACCTCAGTCAACTGGGTGTGCGGCAATGGAAAAGGCTAGCGAAAGATCGTGCTAGATGGAGGGGCATGTTGGTTGAGGCCCAGGTTCACCCGGAACTGTAGCGTCCACTAAGAAGAAGAAGAAGATTAGGCTGCCTTAAATACATAGCATGCATGGAGTCGATAACCTCAAACTCGAAATTGCTGGAAACATTATAAGCAAACATACATGTATCTTCCTCACTAAGGATTTATCTAAATTCCATCGCATAGTTCAGACACAAACCCGATACGGAATTCATTGGAAATTCTGGAACGTAAACATAAAAGCCTCATACATACACACTTACACACTCATGTAGGATAGTTTGAAGAACTTTATTGACCAGCGAAATACACCTACATACACGGAATACATACCACCTTACTTGCGAGGCAATACAGAGCTTAACGGTGTCAATGGGGGTGGTTTGAGCTTATACGAGTGGATGATGCAGGTCGTCGCTTACGAAAACGAAAGCACTGTCTACAGTAAACGTTTCCCCTTACAGCCTTACACAGGTAATACCTTGTAATTTCATACTATCGTTGGCCATTATTATTGTTAAATAGTGTATTGGCCAAAAGCGGAAAACCAATTAAACAAATCGTATCTGGTGTGCATCCTTTGCCTAAGTTTCCCTTTCGTAGGAATATATCAAAGTAATTCAATGCTCATTATTTGAAATATATCTTTTGGTTAAATAATACGGAAAAAGGTGGTTTAATCCACCCATGTTTCTCAAGTTAATTCAAAAGGACCAAGCGAGTCAAAGAAACCAAGTAGTGAAACAAAAGACGATGGCTCAGTAAAAGGAATTTCCGTAAAAGCCTAAAGTCCGTAAAAGACTGCATTTAAATGAGTTGATTTTGAGGAAGGAAAAGTAGATTACTACTCAAGTGTATTGTCCTTAAAATGTCTAAAGATTTCGATAAGGGATTGATTGATTATTAAGAATCAAGCTTCAAAAGTTCAAACGTTCTTAATGCTCCCCATATTGGTCTATTGGCTTATTTCACGTTATACAAACGTGTATATTGCACCGACTGTCTTATTGATTATTTTAATTTTGTTTTTAAATAATTTTGATCAGTTGAAGAAACCACCGAATGCAATGAAATTTCCCAACGTGCCAAGCGATTCATAACACATCGAGAGACGAAGGACGCAGACACTCGGCCCATAGTATCATTCGTCGTGCAGACTGCTACACGGTTACGTAATGGTTAGAAATATACTAAATACAGTTGAGACGAATTCATCTCGCCGTATGAGGGAACAATCTCATAATTGTCGCTGCCATCAAACGGAAGCACAAGTCTCATATCCTGTTGTTATCAAATCAGTTTACTTGACTCCTTTTTTGCAAGTTTTTCGGTGTTGTTTTCATATGCTTGCACTACAAAAAGGAGTACTACTCAGCATCCTAGCAGACGAATTTAAACAATATATAAAACGTAGCTTCGGTAGTAGGTTATCGTCAGTATGTAGGTTACTAGTATCATTGGTCTTCGCGACACTTATCATAGGAGTTACATCGCTTCCACCTGTCATTCGCATAGGTAAGTATGCCGTGGTTCTGATTTTATATGGAATTCAGTCAAGAGTGTATTTTCCATAGGTGCGATCTTCACTGATGATCAAAAGGACAGTGGTACCGAATTAGCATTTAAATATGCCGTTTACAGGATAAATAAGGACAAGACGATACTGTCCAATACCCAGCTGGTTTATGATATTGAATACGTTCCTCGTGATGATTCTTTTAGAACATCAAAAAAAGGTATGATTTATGGCATAGTGACCTTATACGATGTAAGCGTGAAGATCAGCTTAAGACTAACTTTTATTTACCATGTCCTTACGTACTAACCTATGCTAAAGGTTACTTTCTTATTTTGTTTTACAGTACATGGTGAAAATTGCAGTTGCTTGCAATCATTTTTTCTTAATTGTTTCATGTGTGCTGTTCTATTATAGCCATTCAAACCAGATACATAACATTTCCGAGCCTTTTGATAACAATTCCAGGAACCCACTTATAACTTGTACCTGTCCTTAATTTATACCAAATCTCCTCCCCGTTCCTTAAGAATATCTTGCCTCGATCTACTGCTCGATTAGCTTACTTACTTACAGCTTATCTGGGTACCGGGACCCAGCGGCATTACAGGTAATGAGAAAGCCGACATACTCGCCAAACAAGGAACGACGCTACAATCAATCGTGGCTTGTGAGGGAGTACCCCTTACAACCATTAAACATAATCTGACCAATCTTGCCAGGGCCGAGACGAACCTGAGATGGACCCAGGGACATACCTGCGTCATCACCAGGCAAATCTGGCCTCGGCTTGACAGTCAGCGCACAAGGAGTATAATCTCCCTAAAAAGAACTGACATCTACAAAGTCATCGGTGTCATCACAGGTCACTGCCTCATTGGCAGTCACGCACAAAGACTAGGTATAATTTCAAATGACTTCTGCAGAAGCTGTCAGGACGAGGAGGAGGTCGAATCCATTCACCACCTTCTATGCGCCTGTCCAGCTTTTTGCAATATAAGGAAGCGTTACCTAGGCTCTTACTTCCTTAACGATCTGACAGATGTTCAGAAAGTAGGGATACTTAATCTTCTTAACTTCTTAAGAAGCACTAGATGGTTCCACGAATAGGGGGATAAAACCCCCTCGTAGCTGCACAACGGGCCTCCTTGGCCTAAGTGCGTTCTTCTCAATTCTAAGAAGGCTACGACCCTACCTACCTACCTAGCTTACTTACTTACTAGGGTGGCGCTGAACCTTCCACCACTAGACATGTATTGTGAAAGCATTGCATGGATCCGGTCACTGCCAGACAGCCAGCCCTCTGAATTCTTGTAAGACTTTGAAGGTTGCATCTCTTCTCAAGTGCTTTCCACCAGACAATTGATCCATAGACTAAAATACGTCTTACCACCGTGGTATACAGCCAGTATACCACATTTGGTCTAAAGCCCCATGTCTTTCCGAAAGCTACTCTGCACGAATATAGTGCCACGCAAGCTTTCTTGGTTCTTTCATTTATGTTGTCCTTCCAGCTAAGCTTGGAATCTAGGATTATGCCAAGATACCTAGCGGATTTCTTCGGAATCAGGTCGATACCGTTTATACGAGGATATGTATACCTTGGTATAGATCTTTTTCTTGGAAGAGGACTATCTCAGTTTTGGTTGGATTTACCCCTAGGCTCCGTTCCTTGACCCATCATCCAGTTAAAGAAAAAGCTCCTAAGAGAACACTATGGCTATACGAGAAAGCCAACTGGTGCGGCCTTAACAACTTCTTTCGGATCTTTAACTGGTCGTTGTGCTTCCTCGACAACGACATGGACGCCGCAACTGATATTATCGTAAACATTATCCGAATCGGCATGGCAAATTTTATTCCCAGCAAGATTAAAAGCACAAGGCCTAAGAATAATACGTGGTTTGACTCGAGCTGCAAAGAGGCTATTAGGCTCAGTGAGCTAAGTTTTCGGGCCTACAAGGCAAACAGTTCTGAGGAAAACCGAAAAAAGTACATACGAGCCAGAAATGACTGCAACACCCACATTCGACGGACTAAATTCCAATCCGACCAAAAATTAAGGCGTAAAATCCTTCAATGTTCCAAGGGTAGCAAAAGCTTCTGGTCGTTTGTAAAAAACGTAAAAAACTCAACTAAGTCGTCTATACCGACGCCCATCCGCAATGACATTCCAGCTGTCACCCCCTTAGACAAAGCTAACCTACTTGCTGCCCATTTCGCAACCAGTTCTCAGCTGCCAGCTTGTACTTTGTCTCCGCCTGTACTAGAGTGCGTCAATTCCACCATGGGACTAATCCACTTCCGCGCTCGTACAGTCGCAAGGGTTCTTAAAGACCTCGACATACACAAATCCGCTGGTCCAGATGGTATTGCCCCAATAGTTCTGAAGAGGTGTTCTTCTACGCTTGCAAAACCACTGCGTAAGCTTTTTCACCTTTCCTACACCTCTGGGCTCTTTACGAGTAGGTGGAAAACAGCATTTGTCCAGCCTATACCCAAAAAAGGCGAATCATCTTCTCCCTTCAACTACCGACCCATTGCACTAACGTCCCTTCTTTCCAAGGTCACGGAAACGCTGATTAACCGTCAGCTTATGAAATATCTTGAATCACGGAAACTCCTCAATGACCGCCAATACGGTTTCCGCAGCAACAGATCCACTGGTGATATGATGGCATATCTCGCTGAAAAGTGGAATCACTCGCTTCACCAAGCAGGTGAAAGCAAAATTGTTGCACTGGATATGTCGAAAGCATTCGACAGGGTTTGGCATGAAGCCCTTTTGTCGAAAATGCGTGCTTTTGGGATCGATGAGTCTCTTCTTCAATGGATTAGAAGCTCCCTTTCGAATCGTTCTATTCAAGTTGTTTTGGACGGATTCAAGTCTGATACTCACTTTGTAAATGCCGGTGTTCCCCAGGGCTCCGTTTTGTCTCCGACACTCTTTCTTATTTTTATAAATGATCTCTTGTCTGTTACTTCTAATCCAATGCACTCCTTCGCTGACGTCAGTACCTTCAGCTTCTCATATTCGTTCACCAGTTTACGACCCTGCACTTCGGTGGTTGATAATGAGCGGCAGCGTATGTTAAGCTCATTGAATTCCGATATCGACAGCATCATCCAATGGGGTAAGAACAATAGAATGGAATTTAATGCTTCCAAAACACAATGCTGTCTCTTGTCGTTAAAGCGTATAACTAACTAACTGAATGGCACTTGCATCTCAGAAACTGAGAAGCTTTCTATCCTGGGTATGAGTGTTGCTCACAATCTTAATTGGAGCGACCACATATTCAGTGTCGCCAAGAATGCTGCGAAATGCCTAGGATTCTTATACAGATGCAAGAAATATTTCTCACCCTTAGATCTGGCTACAATCTATAAGGCGTTCGTTCGCCCCAAATTAGAGTTTAACGCTCATCTCTGGTCCGGTGCTTCCAAGACCTCACTGCACCTACTAGACAGAATACAAAAACGAGCCATAAAACTGATAGGTGACTCCAGCATTACCAAAACATTAGACTCGCTGGAACACCGCAGGAATGTTACCTGCCTCTCCCTGTTTTATCGTTACTACCACCAAAAATGCTCTGATGAAATAGCCAGTTGCATTCCGCCCCTTCAACATTTCTCCCGCAATACACGTCTCTCTAGGAATCTTCTTCTTCTTAGTGGGCGCTACAGTTCGGGGTGAACCTGGGCCTCAACCATCATGCCCCTCCATCTAGCACGATCTTTCGCTAGCCTTTTCCATTGCCGCACACCCAGTTGGCTGAGGTCCCCTTCCACCTGTGTGCGCCATCTTAAGGGCGGCCGCCCTCTGCTTCTTCGTCCCTCGGGGTTGGATTTAAAGACTCTCCGGGCTGGAGCTATGGTGTCCATTCGCTCTACATGGCCCAGCCATCTTAGGCGTTGAATCCGTAGACGCCTGACTAGGCTCGCTGTACAGCCCGTAAAGTTCGTGGTTGAATCTTCTCCTCCATCCCCCGTCTGCGTTTATAGGCCCAAAAATCACGCGCAAAATCTTTCTCTCGAACCGACCAAGGGCCTCCTCATCCGCTTTTGATAGTGTCCATGCTTCTGCGCCGTACAACAGGATCGGGATGATAAGGGTCTTATATAGAGTCAACTTTGTCGTTCGGGAGAGGGCTCTATTACTCAGTTGCCTCCTGAGCCCAAAGAAACAGCGATTGGCAAGAGTGATTCTGCGTTTGATTTCGGAACTGATGTCGTTGTTCCAGGTCACTGCGGAGCCAAGGTAGATGAAGTCTACCTCGAACTTATATCTGCCTATACAAACGTTCTGGCCGAGACGTCGGTGTTGAGCGTCCTTTTTTGATGACAGCATATATTTAGTTTTGCCCTCGTTTACCGTCAGACCAACTTTCGCCGCCTCCACCTCAATACTCGCAAACGCCTCCTGGACATCTCGCTGTGATCTACCTATTATGTCAATGTCGTCGGCGTATGCAAGGAGTTGCGAGGATTTGAAATAGATTGTGCCTCCTGTATTGGCCAGTGATTTTTGCACAATCATTTCCAATATGAATATCACACGACAGCGCATCGCCCTGCCTAAATCCTTTTTTGACATCAAAACTATCGGTAAGCTATTCACCGATTCGGATGGAGCAGCGAGCGTTCTCCAAAGTCATCCTGCATAGTCTGTAGACTTTAGCAGGTATGTCAAAGGTAGACATAGCGTTGTATAGCTCGTCTCTGATTACGCTGTCGTATGCGGCTTTGAAGTCGACAAATAGGTGGTGAGTGCCGACTTGAAATTCATTGGTTTTTTCCAGTATCTGCCGTAGTGTGAAGATTTGGTCGATGGTGGACTTCCCTGGCTTGAATCCGCATTGATAATCACCTATCATCTTATTTACAAAAGGCTTCAGGTGTTCACACAAAACGGCAGAGAAGATATTGTAGGCGATGTTAAGGAGACTTATTCCTCTAAAGTTGGCGCAATCAGAGGGGTCTCCTTTCTTGTGGATCGGAGACCCCTCTTTAGCTTTTCTAGCCCTTCTATTATTGCTGCTTTCGGTGTGACGTTGTTAAAGGCGCCCTCTATGTCTAGGAAGGCTGTTAGAGTATATGTATGTAAGCGGGAATTCAAATGAAACACGTGAAGGTCAGCTTAAGACTAACTTTTATTTACCCTTTCCTTACGTACTAACCTATGCTAACTTAATACAAACAGTGTGTACTTCAAGTATGTTGTCCCTACTTATTCATACATATCACTATGCATAATATATTTGCAGTCTGTCGCCAATTAGAGACTGGTGTTCAAGCAATATTTGGACCTACAGACCCTCTGTTAGGAGCACACATTCAATCTATATGTGAAGCCCTAGACATACCACATATCGAAGCACGAATTGATTTCGATCAAAATGTTAGAGAATTCTCGATCAACTTGTACCCATCTCAGGCGCATATGAATACTGCCTACAGAGATCTAATGGCATATTTGAACTGGACCAAAGTAGCGATTATCTACGAGGAGGATTATGGTTAGCTTGATTCATTAAAATATATTTTAATTATATCAGAAATGAATAACAAGGTATGCCATACCATTATTAAGGACTCTTTAAACAGCAGGAACTTATGAGGACTACGGCAACGTCTCGAACAGAAATGTATATACGACAAGCAACGCCGGAGACGTACAGGCAGATACTTAAGGAGATACGACAAAAGGAAATCTATAAATTAATAATCGATACAAATCCAAAAAACATAAATGCATTCTTCCGTGGAGTAGGTTTCACTTCATCTTAGCTTACGAACGAATTGAATTGTGACACTATTTTTAGATTCTCCAATTACAAATGAACGACTACAGATACCACTATATGTTTACAACGTTTGTAAGTAGCAAATTGAACAAGAAACAAGGATAAGGTACATTTACAAACATTCCAACTACTAGGATATCGAAACATACGACCTCGAGGATTTCAAATATAACAGTGTTAACATAACCGCCTTCCGCTTGGTTGATGTGGAGAGCAAACGTTATATTAAAATCATTGAGCAAATGAAAAAGTTCCAACACAGCGGACGGAACATTCTAGATGGTAACCTCTCTATCCAGGTACATGCACATATCATACTACGTAGGTACTTTGCCAACTATCCAGGTTTATCCTAAAGACACAGCCGGCATTGATGTTTGATGCAGTTTACGCATTCGCTGCAGGGCTTATGGAGTTGGACCAGAGTCATTCATTGACACTGACCAACCTTTCATGTGACTCTGAGGAGCCCTGGCGAGACGGGTTGTCACTCTACAACTATATAAATTCTGTAAGTCGACTATTGAATGTCCTTTCTCATTTACATATTTCCTATGTAGCTTATGAGTTTTGATTGTTTCAAGGCTAGTATAAGTGGGCTGACGGGAAACATCGAATTCAGGGAGGGTCGACGAAATAACTTTAAAATCGATCTATTGAAACTTAAACAAGAGCGGATTCAAAAAGTCGGATTCTGGAATCTAGAAGACGGTGTTAATGTCACTGATCCTTCCGCTTTCTATGACGTTAATTCAACTAACATTACATTAGTTGTAATGACGAGAAAGGAGAAGCCTTATGTTATGGTTAAGGAGGACGCAAACCTGACTGGTAACGCGCGTTACGAGGGCTTCTGCATTGACTTACTTAAAGCTATTGCCGCACAAGTTGGGTTCCAATACAAAATCGAACTGGTTCCCGATTCCATGTATGGAGTCTTCAATCCAGAAACTAACTCTTGGAATGGGATTGTTCGAGAACTAATGGATAGAGTAAGATAAATGCTTATTTTCGCCCTTCACCAATACAGTACTATACTTAATTGCAGCGTGCGGACTTGGCAGTGGCATCTATGACGATCAATTATGCCCGGGAAAGTGTTATTGATTTTACAAAACCCTTTATGAATCTAGGTATTGGTATATTGTTTAAGGTTTGTATGATGTAATCGATTAACTACAAGTATTCATAAGTATAGTGCACATTCATGCTTGGTTTTCTTCTTCTCTTCTTCTTCTTCTTAAAGTTCCTCTCCGTTCCCGGAGGTTGGAAATCATCATTTTTAGTATTTGTTCATTGATTACTCCTCTAAATAGCTCGGATGTTGAGAGATTTAGCCATTCTCTCAAATTTGTTATCCATGTTGCTCTTCGTCTTCCTCTTGTCCTCGTTCCTTCAATCCTTCCTTGTAGAATGATTTGCAGTAGCTGATACTTGCTGTTTCTGAGTATGTACTTACTTACTTACTTATCAGGCCAGCGATCCATGGAGGATCTGAGCCTGAGCTATAGCTGCCTTCCATCCTTGACGGTCCCGGGCACGCTGCTTCCAGTTGTCAAGACCAAGATGTCTTACATCCGCGATTACTTGGTCTTTATACCGGAGGTTCGGTCTTCCTCTTCTTCTCGAACCAGGAGGCTCGGATTCGAAGACCCTCTTAGCTGGAGCGTTGATGTCCATGCGCTCGATGTAGCCGAGCCAGTGTAGTCGACGGATCCTTGCCTTCCGGACTACATCCACATCTTGGTACAGCTCGTAGAGTTCGCGGTTGTGTCTTCTTCTCCATTCACCTTCCTCACAGACAGGACCAAATATCCGGCGCAGAATTTTTCTTTCGAAAGTACCCAAAATCAGCTCCGCTGTCCTGCTTATCGTCCAGCTTTCGGCTCCGTACAGCAAGACTGGCAGTATGAGCGTTTTGTAAAGTATGACTTTGGTCTTTCGAGTGAGGAGTTTTGACCCCAGTTGTTTGGACAAGCCGAAGTAGCAACGGTCGCCAAGGGCGATTCTATGCCGGATCTCCACTGTGGTGTCATTTGTGGAATTTACGTTTGCCCCGAGGTAGACAAACTCCTTAACTACCTCGAAATTGTAGCTGTCAATTGTTATATCTTGTCCCAGGTGGTGAGCGACGGATTGGTTTTTGCTTGACAGCATGTACTTCGTCTTGTCCTCATTGACCTTAAGACCAACTCGTTTCGCCTGTTCTTCAATCACCGTGATGCTTCCACAATGCCACGGCGAGAACACGCGATGATGTCGATATCATCCGCGTATCCTAGCAGCTGGAAGGACTTGTAGAAGATAGTGCCTTCCCTGTTGACGCCTGCCCGTCGCACTATCTGCTCCAGCACCAGGTTGAAGAAGTCACATGACAGCGAAATCCGGTGCATGTTTCGAATGGTTCCGAGGTCCTAGAACCGAGTTGCACGGTGCATCGCGTGTTGTTTTAGCGTGGCGCGACACAACTGGATCAGTTTTACCGGGATCCCGAATTCGGCCATCGCCCCAAACAGTGCTTCACGATGAATGCTGTCGTATGCGGCTTTGAAATCGATGAAAAGATGGTGTGTATCGATTCGAAACTCGTTGGTCTTTTCCAGGATTTGTCGAAGTGTGAAAATGTGTTCTATACTTGATTTGCCGGGCCGGAAGCCGCACTGGTAGCTGCCGATTGGTGCGGTGCAAAGTATGAGTATATACACTACCTGGGTATTCCAATTTACGTTTCTTTACTAGGAACATTGTTTCCATTTTCCGATTCACTCGTCTTACAACTTCCTCATTTGTGATTCGATCCGTCCAAGAGATCCGTATTATTCTCCTATATATCCATATTTCGAAGGCTTCTATTTGGTCTTCTTCTTTATGGTCTTTTTCTTTAACGTCCAGGTATCTGCACCGTATAGTAAGATTGACCATATATAGCATTCCACCAGCCTTGTTTTTGTTTCCATGGTTAGGTTAGGTTAGGTTAGTTGGGTGCCCTATTGACATGAAGTCAAGGCTCACTTGGACTACAAGGAGTCCATTGTGCCCATTTTGAAAAACTAACCCGAGGGGAACCTGTTAGTTGCCCGCTGAGCTGAATCACCCAGATTCAATTAAGAATCTTAGCAGTTTGCTCAGCTTAATGCCTCTTACCTCCTCTAAACCCGAGAAGAAGTAGTTCCCGAAGAACGTAAATCTTTTTCGGGCCAGTGCAGGGCATTCACACAGTAGGTGACGAATGGATTCTATTTCCTCTTCGTCCCTACAGCTTCTGCAGAAATCGTTGTAGGGCTGGCCTAGTCTAGCTGAATGATATGATATCATGCAGTGCCCAGTGAGGGCGCTGACTACCAGTCGTATATTCCCTCTACCAAGACTTAACAGACTTTCCGTCGTCCTTTTTTTGCTATAGACAGGTCATGTTAGCCTTGCCGTAGCGCATGTGTCTAATTGACACCATCGCTTGTTGGCCTTTCCTAGTAGTTCCACCCCTATTTCTCTGAATAGTGTGCTGGGTGGCGTTCTAGCCTCAGTTGTGATCTGCGCCTGTTCCCAATCTGGCTAGTTCGTCCGCCTTCTCATTTCCGGAAATATTCACATGCCCTGGTACCCAGCAGATGGTTACCTCATTCACATCCGATATTTCTTCTTGTTTCTCGTTACAGAGTTTTACGAGCTTAGATCGTATCCATGTTGCTTGCAGAGCCTTAATGGCTGCCTGACTGTCAACATAGATTTTGATTCTATTACCTGAGAAATTCTCCCTAAGAATCAGATCCGTGCCTTTTTTAATTGCAAAGATCTAAGCCTGGAAGACGCTACAGCCATCATAAAGTCTGTAGGAGTGACATGCTTCCTAAGGTTCGAAGTAGACTCCGGCTCCTGTACCGGTATCCGTTTTGGATCCGTCGGTATAGATTGCCAGTTCCTTTTCCGTGTTTACCATAATACTGGCCCAAACCTCCCTGGAAGGAATCCTAATAGAATCCTAATGTTGCGGACATCAGGAAAGCCCATCGATCCAAGATTGATGCGTGGCCATGAGGACATCTTTTCCAAAGACTGGATTCTTGCATCCTTAGCACAGCCCTGGCTGCAATGCGTTCACAATACATGTCTAGTGGTGGAAGGTTCAGCATCGCTTCAAGGGCCGCCGTTGGTGTGGATTTCATGGATCCGGTCACCGCCAGACAGCCAGCCCTCTGAATCTTTGTAAGACTTTGAAGGTTGCATCTCTTCTCAAGTGCTTTCCACCAGACAATTGATCCATAGACTAAAATACGTCTTACCACCGCGGTATACAGCCAGTATACCACATTTGGTCTAAAGCCCCATGTCTTTCCGAAAGCTACTCTGCACGAATATAGAGCCACGCAAGCTTTCTTGGTTCTTTCATTTATGTTGTCCTTCCAGCTAAGCTTGGAATCTAGGATTATGCCAAGATACCTAGCGGATTTCTTCGGAATCAGGTCGATACCGTATATACGAGGATATGTATACCTTGGTATTGATCTTTTTCTTGTGAAGAGGACTATCTCAGTTTTGGTTGGATTTACCCCTAGGCCCCGTTTCTTGACCCAGTTATTTACCAATAGCAGCGCATAACTTAGTCTTTCACTGAGGACCTGAGGAAAATTCCCAGGTACCAGGATGGTAATGTCATCGGCATAGGCCGTGACGTTGAAACCCTGTGTCTCCAGGAGCTTTAACAATTCGTCGACTACGAGGAGCCATAGCAGAGGCGATAGAACACCCCCCTGTGGCGTGCCACCGTTGGCTCTCACTCTTCCCTTTGTTCCTTCTATCGACGAGCTTACGAGTACTTAGCATTTCTTCAACCCATCAACAGATTCCTGAGTTTATGTGGGCCATCCGTAAGCTGGACATTATTGCCTCGGTACTGACGTTATTGAAGGCACCCGCAACATCTAGAAAGCCCCCCCGGGCATATTCTTTGTCATTGAGTGCTTTTTCTATCGTATAGACCACCCTGTGAAGAGCGGTATCTACCGATTTACCCTTTATGTATGCGTTTTGTGATTGTGATAAGTAGCTATCACCAATCTCATCTCTCATGTATTTGTCGATTAGTAGTTTCAATGTCCAATGCTGATAGGTCTATACTCCTTTGCCGTGGCATGGTTGACCTTCCCTGACTTGGGTATAAGCACCACCCTAACCTCCCTCCATGCTTGTGGGACATAACCCATCCTGATGCCCCAGCAGTATATGCGTTCTAGCCAGGGGATGATAGGTTCCCCTGGTTCTTGCAGCATTTTCGGGTATATACCGTCTATTCCTGGCGCCTTGTAGGGGTCAAATGATTTTACCGCCCACAGATTCGTTTATGTATGTTTTCTGTTGTGCTCGCACCTGTTCGTCTTTTCGTAGGTCTAGTTCCATATTCCTGTCTCTTGATCTCTTCTGAATTCTCTTTGGCTGTATCCTTATTTGGGCTACGACAGGGCTATGATCCGATCCTATATCTGCCCCTGGGTACGTTTTCACAGATTTTACCGCATTTCGGAATCTCTTGTTGTCCAAGCCTCAGCGTCGTAGAGGAGGACCGGGATGATTAAGGTTTTGTAGAGGGAAACCTTAGTTTTTCGAGAGAGGGCTCTACTACTCAATTGCCTCTTGAGCCCGAAGAAGCAGCGATTGGCAAGAGTTATTCTGCGTTTTATCTCAGCGCTGGTGTCGTTGCTGCTTGTCACTATCGAGCCAAGGTAGACGGAGTCCTTGACTACTTCAAAAATATAGCTGCCGAAGGGGGACGTTCTGACCAAGACGTCGGTGTTGCGCGTCTTTCTTGGATGACAGCATATATTTGGTCTTGTCCCCATTTACCCTTAGACCCACTTTCGTCGCTTCTGCTTCAATGCTTGTGAACGCCTCATTGACGTCTCGCTTTGTTCGTCCAATAACGTCAATGTCATCTGCGTAGGCAAGCAATTGTGTGGACTTGAAGTAGATCGTACCACTTGTATTGGCCGCAGAGTCCCGCACGATCTTTTCAAGAATAATGTTGAAGAAATCACATGACAGTGCGTCACCCTGTCTAAAACCTTTTTTAACATCAAAGGAGTCGGTTAGTTCACCTCCGACCTTAATGGAGCAGCGAGAGTTCTCCATAGTCATCCTGCATAGTCTGACGAGTTTGGCAGAAAAGTTAAAACATGACATGGCTTTGTATAGCTCGTCTCTATAAACACTGTCATACGCGGCTTTAAAGTCGACGAAAAGATGGTGCGTGTCGACCTGGAATTCATGGGTCTTCTCCAAGATCTGCCGTAGTGAAAATATTTGGTCTATCGTGGATTTTCCTGGCCAGATTGTCCACGAGCGGTTTCAGGTACTTACACATTACGGCAGAGAGGATCTTGTACGCGATGTTCAGGAGGCTTATCCCTCTGTAATTGGCGCAGTCATAGGGGTCTCCTTTCTTATGGACCGAGCAAACGATACTGAGATTCCATTCATCGGGCATGCGTTCTTCCGACCATATCTTGCAGATGAGTTGGTGCATGTTCCTGACCAGCTCAGTTCCGCGGGGAGTCCGTCTGCTCCAGCAGCTTTATAAGACTTAAGTTTCAATATCGCTATCTTAACATCATCTAGGTCGGATGGGCGGGATTCTCCTTCGTCTTCGTCCATTGTGAATGGTTCGCTCTGCCTGACGGCGGCATTTTGACTATTATCGCCGTTATACAGTCTGCAGAAGTGGTCCTTCCACATTCTCAGCATCGACTTTGACTCCACTACTAGTTGTCCGTGCTCATCCCTGGAGGCTTTTGCTCTGGCTTTATAGCCTTGGCATGTTTGTTTTGCTTTCTGGTAAAATTTTCGAACGTCGTTCCTGCCGTAACATCTCTCCATCTCCTCGATCTCGCGCTTTTCGTGCTCCTTCTTTTTCCTTCTCAGAAGCGCATGCTCCTCCCTCCTTTTCTGTTCATAGAGCTCGCGGGCAGCTCTCGTCCGTCGATGCAATGTGGCCATGTATGCATTCTGTTTCTCTACATGGACCTGTCTGCACTAATCATCAAACCAGGGGTTTCTTGACGGTGAAACCGAGTACATCTGAGGCGGCCTCTCTAATGGCGTTATGGAAAGCTGAGAGAGCTTGAGGGAGACTTGATCGACAAAGTTCCTGGCGGTCTCCTGCGATTGCAGCTGAGTGAGCTTGGTGGGAGACTTGATCGACAAAGTTCCTGGCGGTCTCCTGCGATTGCTGCGTTAAATGTTGGTGTTCTTACTCGACTCGGTTGATTCCGAGAAATTCGCATCCGTACCTTAGCTGCAACAAGGTAATGATCCGAATCGATGCTGGAGGAGTTTCTGCCGTCGATCGCAATATGATCAATTTGGTTGGTTGTCGATTGATCGAAAGACCGCCAGGTCCCCTTATGGATGTTGATGTATGGGAATCGTGTGTACTTGCTACTACCAGATTATGTCCCGCCATAAAGTCCACTAACTTGCCAGACTTATATAAGCTTCGAACGTTCCATGTGTTTAAATACTCGCCGGAGATTCTTCGCACCCTCTGACCATTTAAGGCCTGCCGGGGACTGTGATCCATTTGATTGTTTTGAGTGTTCATGTTGGTGGTTTCCCGTTTACATTACATTACATTATCTTCAATGTACTCATATATGGACGAGATTTTTATAAGTGCTCCTCCCATAGGTACCAACCAGCCAGCCAACTCGCCTTTTCTCCTTTATGAATCCTTTAGCTGTGGAAATTTGGTTGTATGTGCTAGCAGCTTACCTTTTAGTCTCATTCACATTATTCGTAATGGCACGCTTCTCCCCATACGAATGGAATAATCCACATCCATGTCTAAAGGAGTCCGATATTGTTGAAAATCAATTTTCCGTTACAAATAGTTTTTGGTTTATTACCGGGACATTTCTTCGACAAGGATCTGGACTTAATCCCAAGGTAAACAATTTTTATTATTATTCAAATTGAATAGACCATTGCCGTACAATATGTAGTTTGTTCGTTTTCGATTCTTTATTTGCATTTGGGCATTTGTTTTCCTGTAGATACTTAGGCTCTACATCAGCTTGGTTAAGTGTGTGGCGCATTTCGACTACGATTGACATATACTATATCTTGTACTTGTACTCGCTTAACAGAAATCCGAACGAGTGAAAAACCGATTTTTTTCCTTCATGAATCCTCTTGCTATTGAGATATGGTGTTATATAGCAATCGGATATGTCCTAGTATCCTTAACGATATGGATTGTGGCACGATTTTCACCATTCGAATGGCAACCGTACATGCCCCCTTGTTCGGTGGGTCGCGAACACAATATGATCCCCTGGATACATGCAGCAGTACTGGAGCGGCAAACCCAACAACAGGGAATATCAAAATCGACGTACAATTTAATTCGAAAAACTGCAATACCGCTAGTTAAGTCATCTCAAAGTGCCACATCACCAAAAACGGACTACGGACTACATATGACGCAGCATGAGATCAATAAATGTGAACAAGGACACACCACCGACAACGACGACGATAGTGATTGTAGCGACATTGAGCGCAAGACGATTGTTGTTGAACGAGTTGTTGAAAACGTCCAATCAATCGAATATACTCAACTGGAATACGATGAGAGAAACAGTCGCAACCATAGTCAGAACGAGGAACAACAAGATGAGGGCCATTGTCGACCGGACAATGAAAATGGCAATCATTTTTGGAACTTTTGTGATCATGTCCATGAGACTGATGAGACGGAACTTGTTAATATTCGAAATGAATTCAATTTGAAAAATAGCTTTTGGTTTGCGATCGGAACATTGATGCAACAGGGATCTGACTTGTATCCGCGGGTATGAAGGTGTACCTAATCTCATTTTTCTCAAAAGAATCTTACAATTTGTTATTGAAATATTTTGTTGAATCCTAGCAGCTCTCTAAACGATCTATGTACATAAGATACTATAACGACGGAATTGTATTTTACATTCTAGGCAACGTCCACGAGAATCGTTGGCGGCATCTGGTGGTTCTTTACGTTGATCATAATATCTTCGTATACGGCGAACTTGGCGGCCTTTCTCACAGTTGAACGCATGATCACGCCCATTGAATCAGCAGCTGATCTTGCAGAACAAACGGATATTTCATATGGCACCCTGGAAGGCGGATCGACCATGACATTTTTCCGAGTAAGTTACCGACATAAAAACGCCAAAAAAAAACCAAATTAATTCGGTAATCGTTTAGGATTCGAAGATCGGCATCTATCATAAGATGTGGCGATACATGGAGAATCGAAAGTTATCTGTGTTCGTAAAATCGTACGAAGAAGGTATCCGGCGGGTTTTATACGGCAATTATGCATTCCTTATGGAATCAACAATGCTGGACTATGCCGTACAGAGAGATTGTAATTTGACGCAAATCGGCGGATTGCTCGATTCGAAGGGTTATGGTATAGCAACACCTAAAGGTTCACATTGGCGTGACATTATCTCCTTAGCCATACTTGAGCTTCAGGAAAAGGGTGTCATACAAATATTGTACGATAAATGGTGGAAGAACACGGGTGATGTCTGCAATAGGGATGACAAGAGCAAAGAATCGAAGGCAAACGCGTTAGGAGTGGAAAATATTGGTATGTCCACACCCATGTGTTTAACAACCTTATTGCAGCAAACCTAATTTTTCAACCCATTCTAGGAGGAGTATTTGTTGTTCTCCTCTGTGGACTGGCCTTGGCTGTCGTCGTAGCCGTATTAGAATTTTGCTGGAATTCGAAGAAGAACGCGCAAGTCGAACGGCAATCTTTATGTTCTGAAATGGCCGAGGAACTTCGTTTTGCTATGCATTGTCACGCCTCGAAACAAAGGCCAGCGGGTAAGGGAAACTGCACGAAGTGTGTTCCAGGTACAACATACGTTCCAGGTAGTATCGGAATGTCACACATCAATGGGGTGCACTACAATTTTTTCAATTGACTGGATCATAGCTTATTGACTATGAATAAGTCCAGACTCATGAAACATGTACAACCCCATGGAACATAACACTCCAAATAGCTAAATAAAAAAGCAATTACCATTACAATTGATTTACTTACTTACTTATCAGGCCAGCGATCCATGGAGGATCTGAGCCTGAGCTATAGCTGCCTTCCATCCTTGACGGTCCCGAGCACGCTGCTTCCAGTTGTCAAGACCAAGATGTCTTACATCCGCGATTACTTGGTCTTTATACCGGAGGTTCGGTCTTCCTCTTCTTCTCGAACCAGGAGGCTCGGATTCGAAGACCCTCTTAGCTGGAGCGTTGATGTCCATGCGCTCGATGTAGCCGAGCCAGTGTAGTCGACGGATCCGTGCCTTCCGGACTACATTCACATCTTGGTACAGCTCGTAGAGTTCGCGGTTGTGTCTTCTTCTCCATTCACCTTCCTCACAGACAGGACCAAATATCCGGCGCAGAATTTTTCCGCCGTCCTGCTTATCGTCCAGCTTTCGGCTCCGTACAGCAAGACTGGCAGAATGAGCGTTTTGTAAAGCATGACTTTGGTCTTTCGAGTGAGGAGTTTTGTTTGGACAAGCCGATGTAGCAGCGGTTGCCAAGGGCGATTCTATGCCGGATCTCCACTGTGGTGTCATTTGTGGAATTTACGTTTGCCCCGAGGTAGACAAACTCCTTAACTACCTCGAAATTGTAGCTGTCAATTGTTATATCTTGTCCCAGGTGGTGAGCGACGGATTGGTTTTTGCTTGACAGCATGTACTTCGACTTGTCCTCATTGACCTTAAGACCAACTCGTTTCGCCTGTTCTTCAATCACCGTGATGCTTCCACAATGCCACGGCGAGAACACGCGATGATGTCGATATCATCCGCGTATCCTAGCAGCTGAATGGACTTGTAAAAGATAGTGCCTTCCCTGTTGACGTCTGCCCGTCGCACTATCTGCTCCAGCACCAGGTTGAAGAAGTCACATGACAGCGCATCTCCCTGCCGAAATCCGGTGCATGTTTCGAATAGTTCCGAGGTCCTAGAACCGAGTTGCACGGTGCATCGCGTGTTTTTTAGCGTGGCGCGACACAACTGGATCAGTTTTACCGGGATCCCGAATTCGGCCATCGCCCCAAACAGTGCTTCACGATGAATGCTGTCGTATGCGGCTTTGAAATCGATGAAAAGATGGTGTGTATCGATTCGAAACTCGTTGGACTTTTCCAGGATTTGTCGAACTGTGAACATTTGGTCTATAGGCGATTTGCCGGGCCGGAAGGCGCACTGGTAGCTGCCGATTAGTGCGGTGCAAAATGGTTTTAGACGTTCACACAATACGCTGGACAGGATCTTGTATGCGACATTGAGCAGGGATATACCTCTATAGTTCTTGCAAGAGGTAGGATCGCCTTTTTTGTGGATGGGGCACAATTGATTTACGTATTAATATTAGGTTAGGTTGAGAGCACCGTGGCGCAGTGGATAGTGTGTTGGCCTCTGACGCCGATGACACGGAGTCGAATCCCGACACAGCCATGTCATCGAACGTGTTTTTCACGGTGTTTCTCCTCAGTGGGGTCCTGACAAAACCCCCTCGAAATTCGCCGTTCGGATCCGGCAATAAACTGTAGGCGCCTTTCACCTATGGGAAAAATGAAAACACACACAACATGGGTGATTGAGAGAAGCTCGGCTTAGGGCCTTCATGGGCTGTAACGCCAACATACATACATTAGGTTAGCTACCCTGGCACCCGCCAGGTAGTGAACGAATGTGTGCAGCGATCCAACCCCTTGTTCCTGGGGAAAGAGGAATCTGGCCCTCCAGGTTGGGGGTTGTGCTTAGGGGTAGATAGATAGATAGATAGGATAAGGGGGTGGGACAGAGTTGCCTGATCACTGCGGCCACGAGTGGGCCTATTGTGATGTCCCCCACTTACAATTCACTCAGAAAACCTGAGTTCGGGATAAAACTTATTTTTGAGTGAGCTAGCAGCGATGTTACTGCAGGCGTGACGTTCGAAAGTTTTATCAACAGATGAAGCGAACATGCCAAGGTTATAAAGCCGGAACGGAAGCCTGCAGGGAATTGAACGGACACCTAGTAGTAGAACCGCAGTCGATGCTGAGAATATGGAAAAACCACTTCTGCAGACTGTATAACGGCGATGTTAGTCAATATACCGCTGTCAGGCAGAATGATCCATTTCTAATCGAAGGAGACCGCAGAGAATTCTGTCCCCCTGACCTCGACGAAGTTAAGATTGCCATATCGAAGCTCAAGTCGAATAAAGCTGCTGGCGCAGACGGACTGTCTGCTGAGCTTTTCAAGGCGGCTGGGGATGACCCGGTTGGGAGCATGCACCAGCTCATCCGTAAGATATGGTCAGAGGAAAGCATGCCCGAGGAATGGAGTCTCAGCATCGTATGCCCGATCCACAAGAAAGGAGACTCCTCTGATTGCGCCAACTATAGAGGAATAAGTCTCCTTAACATCACCTACAAAATCTTCTCTGCCGTTTTGTGTGAACGCCTGAAGCCTTTTGTAAATAAGCTGATAGGTCCTTATCAGTGCGGATTCAGGCCAGGGAAGTCCACCATCGACCAAATCTTCACACTACGGCAGATCCTGGAAAAAACCAATGGATTTCAAGTCGACACTCACCACCTATTTGTCGACTTCAAAGCCGCATACGACGGCGTAATTAGAGACGAGCTATACAACGCTATGTCTACCATTGACATACCTGCTAAAGTCGTCAGACTATGCAGGATGACTTTGGAGAATGCTCGCTGCTCCATCCGAATTGGTGAACACCTTACCGATAGTTTTGATGTCAAAAAAGGATTTAGGCAGGGCGATGGGTGGCCGTGGTGCAGTGGTTAACATCATCGACCGTCGATCTTTTGCTAGCCTTTTCCATTGCCGCACACCCAGTTGGCTGAGGTCCCCTCCCACCTGTGTGCGCCATCTTAAGGGCGGCCGTCCTCTGCTTCTTCGTCCCTCGGGGTTGGATTCAAAGACTCTCCGGGCTGAAGCTGTGGTGTCCATTCGCTCTGCATGGCCCAGCCATCTTAGGCGTTGAATCCGTAGACGCTTAACTAGGTTCATGTCGCTGTACAGCCCGTAAAGTTCGTGGTTGAATCTTTTCCTCCATCCCCCCGTCTGCGTTTATAGGCCCGAAAATCACGCGCAAAACCTTTCTCACGAACCGACCAAGGGCCTCCTCATCCGCTTTTGATAGTGTCCATGCTTCTGCGCCGTACAGCAGGACCGGGATGGTAAGGGTTTTATATAGAGTCAACTTTGTCGTTCGGGAGAGGGCACTATTACTCAAATGCTTCCTGGGCCCAAAGAAACAGCAATTGGCAAGAGTGATTCTGCGTTTGATTTCGGAACTGATGTCGTTATTCCAGGTCACTGCGGATCCAAGGTAGACGAAGTTCTTAACTGCCAATACAAACGTTCTGGCCAGGACGTCGGTGGTGAGCGTCCTTTTTTGATGACAGCATAGGTATATTTAGGGCGCCGTGGCGCAGTGTTTAGTGTGTTAGACTCTGGCGCACGATGAGCGAGTTCGGATCCCGATAACACCAACGCTATCGAATGATTATTTCGCGACGTTCCTCCTCGGCAGGGTACTGGCAAAACCCCCGTAGTAAACTTGCCATGAAAAAGCTTCTCGACTCACGACGTTCGGAATCGGCATTAAACTGTAGGTCCCTTTCACCTGTGTGGAAAATAAGTCACACACAACATGGGTGATTGAGAGAAGCTTGGCTCTGGTCCTTCATGGGCTGTAACGCCACCAGTTGGTTTAGTTAGTTTAGTTTTGCCCTCGTTTACCGCCAGACACACTTTCGCCGCCTCGAGCTCAATACTCGCAAACGCCTCATTGACATCTCGCTGTGATCTACCTATGTCAATATCGTCGGCCTGATTGTGCCTCTTGTATTGGCCAGTGATTTTTGCACAATCATTTCCAATATGATGTTGAAGAAATCACACGACAGCGCATCGCCCTGCCTAAGTCCTTTTTTGACATCAAAACTATCGGGAAGGTGTTCACCGATTCGGATGGAGCAGTGAGCATTCTCCAAAGTCATCCTGCATAGTCTGACGACTTTAGCAGGTATGTCAAAGGTAGACATAGCGTTGTATAGCTCGTCTCTAATTGCGCTGTCGTATGCGGCTTTGAAGTCGACAAATAGGTGGTGAGTGTCGACTTGAAGTTCATTGGTTTTCTCCAGTATCTGCCGTAGTGTGAAGATTTGGTCGATGGTGGACTTCTCTGGCCTGAATCCGCACTGATAATCACCTATCATCTTATTTACAAAAGGCTTCAGGTGTTCACACAAAACGGCAGAGAAGATTTTGTAGGCGATGTTAAGGGGACTTATTCCTCTATAGTTTACGCAACCAGAGGGGTCTCCTTTCTTGTGGATCGGGCAAACGATGCTGAGACTCCATTCCTCAGGCATGCTTTTCTCTGACCATATCTTACAGGTGAGCTGGTACATGCTCCTAACCAGGTCATCCCCAGCTGCCTTGAAGAGCTCAGCAGACAGTCCGTCTGCGCCAGCAGCTTTATTCGACTTGAGTTTCGATATGGCAATCTTAACTTCGTCGAGGTCAGGGGGACAGAGTTCTCTGCGGTCTTCGTCGATTAGAAATGGATCATTCTGCCTGACAGCGGTATATCGACTAACATCGCCGTTATACAGTTTGCAGACGACACTCTCTTATATGGACAAAAAATGCTGGTCCCGTGGCTGTCCACTTAAGAGGGCTTTCACTGTATTATTTGTCAATGCCACCACCTATGCATGTATGGATCTTCTCAATCGTTAATTTGTCTTCGTTATCAATTTTAAAGTATCGTTTTCCTGCTCGTAAAGTTTCTTGGAGGGCATCTTGTTTTGCAACATGATTGCATATACATATGTACATATGTATAGAACAAAAATGTCAGACGGAAGCTAAGTGGCGGTCTACTGATAATGACATAACATGCCCCCCGAAAAGTTCCTGGACGATGGTATGTATCATCATTAAACTGCACCATGTCTACCTACCACTGTCAAGAAATAAAAAACTATCTAGGTACCTTTAGGAAATAAGTATATGTACGCATACAGATAAAAAAGACATATCTGAGGTTATTAGAAATAAAACTGAAACAATAATTAAAAAGAAAAATAAAACAGAATTTGTAATAACAACCTCTTTAAAGCCACTCACCAATAAAAGATATCTTGTGACGGTAGCTTATAGTTATTTTATTGATCGGATTGTTACTTCTGTGAAGTCCAAAATATTTTGCAAAAAAGTTGGTAGGTACATACCCAACATATACATTTAGACAAATCCATATGTATCTTTTTAATAAACTGAAACCTCCAACCAAACACTCTTATGCAGATACATACTAGTACACAGATTGCATACCTATTGAATATAAAAGGTAACTATATCCATTGAAACAATCTTTTGTTGTCTTCGGTTGTTTTATGGGTATTTACCAGTCATGATGTGTTTTATTTCTTCAGTTTTTAAAAAAACCACGATATTAACTGGTAACAGGAGCATATGACCATTCAGTGAGTCTTATGCGGTATTGTTGTTCAAACCTAAGTATGAACAACATTAACCACACTAACACACAAAACGGAACAACAATGGCGATCTGGTTCGCTTTCCCTGGCGTATAAATACCGGCGTTGATGGTGTATCTCAACTCAATTCAGTACCCACTTTCACTGACTTCTGATCGTCGGCTGCCGATTAACTTTTGTAGCTTGCGTCGTTCTTCTCGACTAATTTTACTTTTTTTCTTTCGTCCTCATCATTATTCCAATTCAGATAGAAATTCACTTTTTTCTTTTTTTTTTTTTTTAACTACTAACTGTAAGTTCGCATTACTAAGGATTTACATATTTCTGTGATATCAAAGCAATTTTTTGTGATAAAAAAAAAAAAATTATATTAAACACACCTACCAACGTAACTAATTAATAATCCAAAAATGAAATCCTATATTGCACTTGTCTGTGTCGTCGTTCTTTTTGCTGATGTTTTCGTTCATTGTGAGGATGAGAAAAAAACGGATAAAGAGATAAAAATCTACAAACGCCTGATCCCAGCGGACGTTCTACGAGGTAATTTCATCAATATTTTCAATATTCACCTTTTCATATTCAAGGAATTTTTTTTATTTTATTTTTTTGATTTAAACCAAACACAAATTCATTTGTTGGAAATTAGCATGAATGCATCCACTTCTATTGATGAGATATGAGATAGAAACATAAAGTTGCTTATTTGGTACTTGTATGTGCTTTCTAAAACTTAAGCTCAAGTATGTAGTTAAGATATCGACTCCCGATCATACATACGTAGATACATAAGTGTGCAAAAAAAAAAAACTGAATTTGCTAATTTGAATTTTTAGATACATATAAGCTTAACTCTGTCTAAGGCAAGTGGAAGGAACGTTAAATCCTATTAGATTAGATTTAGGAAAATCTATGTCTATGGATATATCTATGGATGTATTCGAATCTGGAAAATTTCGTTCACGGTTTAGGTGAAAAATCAATTTGTTTTTATTAAACCCCTTAAAAGCCTTAAAAGGCTTCGTTGTTAGGTACAAACAATTTCATATTTCCTTTCCTTCTTTTGTTGAAGGTTTTCTTTACTTAAAACATATTGGTCTTCAGAATATTTTAAAGAAAAAATGTGAAAAATACTTTATTTTCGATTTCATTTCGAATACTATTGCCCTATGGACGTGGACCTATGGACATTTTTATAATATACGTACTATGTCGTTTAGATCGAGTTACTATACCTATTGGATAATGATCTATGTCATGTAATGAATATATCTAAAATAATAATAAAACTCATCTGCCAAGAATACAGAATGCACTAACTTATGTTTACATTAACCATGTAGACCTATGACTATTTAGGAACTGGTCACTTGTTGTGTTTCAACTGTTCACACATTCACTAATCGGTGGCTCTTGAGGTGACATGACCTGTTTAAAACTTTCATATCACAAATCAGACGAGTCGGTTTAATAAAAATTCAATGTGTGAATAAACAATTCAATTGTCTATAACCAAAGGTTTATGTACAAGAAAAACAGCATAGGTACCTAGAACAATGGGTCGTATGTACATAGTATATGTATTCTCACCTTAACAGAACGCTTACATTGTATGGACTATCCGTAAATATTCATGGAACAGATACATGTATGTCTAAATCTGCAGCATACAAAAAAAAAAACATATTTTCACCAGAATTGCGTATGCTTACTCCACTGGCGATGGCAACCAAAAGCATATAATGTAACAAGCAAACGAAGAAAGAAGGGTAACATCACTCTAAGCCAGTTTAACACGTCTGTGGCGTCTAATAAGATATTACCACGTACCGACATGGAGTGAGTGAGTTATGTAGCATACGAGAACCATCCAGAAAAATACCACCAGATCAGGTGCAAGTGTGTTCGTTTACTACTACTACTACCTCACACACACACACACACGCATATATGTATAAATATATATATAGCCAATAAGAAAGGACACAATCATATGCTATACCCGTATACATACATATGTACTTTATTTATTCCTTAAACTTAATTTATTTATTTATGCTCGATTTATGCTCGATTTATGCTCGATTACTTGTTTGGCAAATTGCTATTTCAAAATATGCAAATAGCATACAGTGAATACAGGGTTTTGTATGTGTATGTGTGTACGTTTACCGGATTGTAATTGTGCAACTGGTATACCTACATTGTCGTTTTGGTAAGAAGGTGAAAAACATCGAAAGCCAGTGTGTGAGACTTTAACCCACTAAAACCACCTGCTGCTTCTGGTCCCCTTTCCGCCACGGTACCGTCCGCACAGTGTGTTAACAATTAAGAGTCTTCCAAATGAAACAAAATTGGTATCAGATGAAAGGCAAAACCTTCAGCAATAACATGCTTAAAACAAAAACAAAAAAAATAACAGTATACCTACATACATATACCGTTGAACAGAATCACACACATCAGCTTGGTTCTGTAAAGTCGGTTCGCGGACGATTATCTTACGTGATAACGTCATTCGAAAACATTTGATGAAAAATGAAGCGGTCCACCATCTAATTTCTAACCGCACCCGACGCTGGTTGATTACGGTGTTCGGACGACAGCTGATACATATGAGATTGCTCGGACAGTGTTGTTATTTTGGTAAGGAACCCCCCCCCCACCCCTCCCCCCTCCAACGAGCAATTATTAAACGCACGCGTTCATGAGTAATTGGCTGAGATTTTTTTTCGATTTCGCGAATTCTTCAGAATCGTATTTGTCGTCTAAGAACAGAATTAGGGTGTATGCATGTATGTATATATGAATCTCCTGGATTACTCCTAAATGTATGCCTACGTCATCGCACAATTTTTTCATGCCCCCAACTATGCAAGCAAAATCCTATCCCATAGGCAAACTAGATGACTCTCTATCGCTTATTTCGCGCTCTCGCTTGCACGCTCAGCTCAGGCGGAACGTGGCAATGAGTCATACTTTTTTATACGTGCAGCCAGTTTTCACCAGCGACGCGCTGTCGTGCAACTTTTTCAACATCGTGCTTGAAAAGATCGTGCAAGAGTCACTGGCCAACACAAGAGGTACGATTTATTTCAAGTCTACGCAATTGCTTGCGTACGCCGACGATATTGACGTAATTGGACGAAAACAGCAAGACGTCAATGAGGCTTTCGTGAGCATTGAGGTAGAAGCGGCTAAGATGGGTCTCAAGGTTAATGAGGGTAAAACCAAATATCTGCTTTCATCTAAAAGAGACGGACAACACCGACGTATTGGCCAGAACGTCACCATGGGCGGATATAACTTTGAAGTGGTCAAGGAATTCGTCTACCTTGGCTCACTGATGACCAGCGACAACAACACCAGCGCAGAGATAAAACGCAGAATCACTCTTGCCAACCGCTGTTTCTTTGGGTTCAAGAGGCAACTGAGAAGTAGAGCCCTCTCTCGGAAAACCAATGTGACACTATATAAGACCTTGATCATCCCAGTCCTCCTTTACGGCGCAGAGGCTTGGACCTTAACAAAAGCGGATGAAGATGCCCTTGGTCGTTTCGAGAGGAAAATTCTGCGCACTATCTACGGTCCCGTTTGTTCAAACGGTGTATGGAGGAGAAGATATAACGAAGAACTGTACGGGTTGTACAGCGACATCGGCCTGGTACGACGTCTACGGATACAGTGTCTAAGGTGGCTAGGCCATTTAGAGCGCATGGAAGATACAGCTCCGACCCGAAAAGTCTTCGAATCCACTCCGGAAGGAAGGCGTGGCAGAGGACGGCCGCCTCAGCGGTGGTGCACGCAGGTGGAAAGGGACCTCAACCAACTGGGCGTGCGGCACTGGAAACAGCTGGCCAAAGACCGTGCCGGCTGGAAACGCTTGTTGGTTGAGGCCCAGGTTCACCACGGACTGTAGCGCCACCTAAGTAAGTAAGCCAGTGTTCATCGATTTATAAGACGTTCTCACGTCAAAAAAAAAAAAAAAAAAAAACCGGCCAAGTGCGAGTCGGACTCGCGCACGAAGGGTTTCCGTACCATCTGTATATATAACCATGAAAGAGACTATGTATGTTACCTCATTAGTCATCACATTTTGACGTGATAACGTCTTATAAATCGATGAACACCGGCCACACGTACGAAAAAGTATGACTCATTGTCACCATCCGCCTGAGCTGAGCGTTGAGGCAAGAGCGAGAAACAAACGATAGAGAGGTATCTATTTTGCCTATGGGATAGAATTTTATTTGCATACTTTGGGGGAAACAATTTTGCGATGACGTAGGCATACCCTTAGGAGTAATCAGTAATCCAGGTGATACATACGTACCTGCAGGCACCCTAATTCTGTTTTTAGACGACAAATACGATTCTGAAGAAATCGTGTGAAAAAGTCTGGAGCTTGTATGTTGGACATACATACATATGTACATGTCAAAACTCCTCACTCGAAAGACCAAAGTCATGCTTTACAAAACGCTCATTCTGCCAGTCTTGCTGTACGGAGCCGAAAGCTGGACGATAAGCAGGACAGCGGAGCTGATTTTGGGTTCTTTCGAAAGAAAAATTCTGCGCCGGATATGTGGTCCTGTCTGTGAGGAAGGTGAATGGAGAAGAATACACAACCGCGAACTCTACGAGCTGTACCAAGATGTGGATGTAGTCCGGAAGGAAAGGAGCCGTCGACTACACTGGCTCGGCCACATCGAGCGCATGGACATCAACGCTCCAGCTAAGAGGGTCTTCGACTCCGAGCCTCCTGGTTCGAGAAGAAGAGGAAGACCGAACCTCCGGTATAAAGACCAAGTAATCGCGGATGTAAGACATCTTGGTCTTGACAACTGGAAGCAGCGTGCCCGGGACCGTCAAGGATGGAAGGCAGCTATAGCTCAGGCTCAGATCCTCCATGGATCGCAGGCCTGATAAGTAAGTAAGTAAGTATGTACATATGTATGTGCTCATTTACAAATCGAAAAAAAAACTGCTCACAGTCAATTACTCATGAACGCGTGCGCTTAATAAATGCTCGTTTCCTTAACAAACCACAACACTGTCGGAACAATCTCATATGTATGTATGTATCGGCTGTCGTCCGAATACCGTAATCAATCAGCGTCGGGTGCGGTTAGTACTTAGATGGTGGACCGCTTGGGAACACCGCGTGTTGTTCATTTTTCATCAATGTTTTCTAATGACGTTATCACGCAAAATAATCGTCCGTATCCCGACCTTACAGACAACCAACATTTTTTCTTGTATGATGACAGATCTTGGATGCAGAAATATGGGTAAAAGGTTTGCAGCTAGGATTAATACATCAAAGACACAAAAGAGATCAAAACTGGGAGGTTTGCTACTGGTTGTGGGATATTGTCGACCAACCTTAGTTCAGTATGTGACCAAGGGGATTTTTTTGGATGAAAATCATGTCTGTTGTATGAGAGCCCCCCTTAAATATTCATTTTGTTCTGTTTTTAGTTGCTGCTGTCGTGGCAGCGGCAACAGAAATACATCATCTGTGAAAATTTCAACTGTCTAACTATCACGGTTCATGAGATACAGCCTGGTGACAGACGGACGGACGGACAGCGAAGTCTTAGTAATAGAGTTCCATTTTACCTTTGGGTACGGAACCCTAAAAAGTAGCCTATGTCACTCTCCATCCCTTCAACTATCTCCACTTAAAAAATCACGTCAATTCGTCGCTCCGTTTTGCCGTGAAAGACGGACAAACAGACATTAGTATAGATCACATCATGAAGATTTTTGATTATCAAAGTAATATGCCTATAACCTGTCTGCAACCAAGATCTGTCATCATACGGAAAAGGTGATTTAATGTGATGATTGATGAGGTAACATACATAGTCTCTTTCGTATTTATATATACAGATGGTACGGAACCCTTTGTGGGCGAGTCCGACTCGCACTTGGCCGGTATTTTTTTTTTGTTTTCTCCATACTTTGTAATCCTGTAGCCTCGCTAGTAGATGAAATAAATAAATAAATATTTTTGTTAAGAAATATTTCAATTAACTAATGGCGACTTCGCATGGACCTTATTTAATTTCTAGATTTTCCCGGAATGTGTTTTGCTTCTACTCGCTGCGCTACCGTCGAACCTGGGAAAACATGGGAATTGACTCCATTTTGTGGACGTTCTACTTGCGTTCTAAATGAAGAGAATCCAGCTAAGTGCGTTCTTTTTCGAACTTATTAGTCAAATTCAAAAACTCAACAATTCACTTTTCAGATTGCTTGAATTGGTAGAAGATTGCGGGCCGCTTCCATTGGCTAACGACAAATGCAAGTTGGACACGGAAAAGACAAACAAGACAGCTCCCTTTCCATTCTGTTGTCCGATTTTCTCATGTGAACCTGGCGTAAAACTAGAGTATCCTGAAATTAAGGAAGAACCGAAAAAGGATTAAATGGGTTCTAATAAGAACACCGTAACAGAGAATCAAGGCGTACTTACTATATGATTAAAAGCACAATTGAAACGAAAATAAAAGCAAAATAAAATAAATAAAAATCGGGTAGAGATACAGATAAATAGATTCAGTTGAAAAAGAGCTGCCAGATTTTATACGAACTAATGAAATGGGGAAAATCACCAATCAAATTCTACTCAAACGCTGTACAGTCCATAGTCTCTGAGTGCATCTGCTCGAGCATATTGTATCATAATGGCAATTTCATCAATTTATCTCTTTTTGTAATTAAATTATTTTTCATTTGTTAGTATTCAGATGCATTTTGTAATCCTGTCAATTAATAAAACAACTTAATTGTTAACATCTTGATCTAACATCTAATATCACCCTGTTTCGGCTACTGTATTAGCAATTGTTAGTAAATAACCGTAGCTAGTGCTACCAATGCAAAACTGGGCAAGGAGGACATATTTGAGTCGATCGTAGGAAAGCATAGCCTCCATAAAACCACATCCGACAACGGACTAAGGCTGATGGATTTCCTAGCGGGGCGTAACCTCCTTGCAGCAAGCACGCGATATCCCCATCTCAACATCCACAAGGGTACCTGGCGGTCTTTTGATCCATCGACCACCAACCAGATTGATCACATTGCGATCGACGCCAGACACTCCTCCTGTATTCTCGACGTACGAACCTTCCGAGGGGCCAACTTCGACACGGACCACTACCTTGTTGTAGCCAAGGTACGAATGAGGATATCAAGAATGCTTAGGAGTCGAGTAGGACAACGTAAGTTTGACGTCGGAAAGCTATAATCGCAAGAGTACTGCCAGAATCTTTGCCGATCGTGTCTCCTCCAAGCTCTCTCAAAATCCGCCCACAGCAGCACAAACAATAGAGCAGGAATGGGCGCATTGCCAGAGCGCCGTCAGAGACGCTGCCTCAGAGGTGCTGGGTTTCAAATCGCCACCACCTAGAAACCCCTGGTTCGATGAACAATGCGAACAGGCCCATGCAGCAAAACAAGAGGCATATAAAGCCATGATGCAACGACGGACGAGAGCTGCTCGCGAAATCTATGAGCAGAAGAGAAGAGAGGTACACACGCTTTTCAGAAGAAAAGAAGAGAGAGCACGGAAAGCGTGAGATCGAGGTGCTTCCGCAGGAATGACGCCCGTAAGTTTTACAATAAGGTAAAACTAACATGCTATGGCTACAAGGCCAGAGCGGCGGCCTGCAGGGATGAAAATGGAGAACTGGTAGTAGAGTCGCAGTCGATGCTGAGGATTTGGAAAGACCACTTCTGCAGACTGTATAACGGCGATGATAGACAAGATACCGCTGTCAGGCAGAACGAGCCATTCGTAACGGACGACAATGTAACAGAATTCAGTCCACCCGACCTAGACGAAGTCAAAATAGCGATATCAAGACCTAAGTCTAATAAAGCCGCTGGCGCAGACGGCCTATCTGCTGAGCTTCTTAAGGCGGCTGAAGATGAGCTGGTAAAGTGCATGCACCATCTCATTTGCAAGGTATGATCGGAGGTAAGCATGCCCGACGAATGGAATCTCAGCATCGTTTTCCCGGTCCATAAGAAAGGAGACCCCTATAACTGCGCCACCTATAGGGGAATAAGTCTCCTCAACATCGCATATAAGATCTTCTCTGCCGTATTGTGTGAACGCCTGAAACTCTTATCAGTGTGGTTTCAGGCCAGGTAAATCCACAATAGACCAAATATTTACGCTACGGCAGATCTAGGAGAAGACCCAGGAATACCAAATCGACACTCACCACCTCTTCGTCGATTTCAAGGCCGCGTATGACAGCGTATATAGAGACGAGCTGTACAAAGCCATGTCTAGTTTTAACATCCCTGTCAAACTCGTCCGACTGTGCAGGATGACAATGGAGAATTCTCGTTGCTCCATTAAGGTCGGTAATGAGCATACCGAGACCTTTGATGTCAAAAAAGGATTTAGGCAGGGCGATGCGCTGTCGTGTGATTTCTTCAACATCATATTGGAAATGATTGTGCAAAAATCATTGGCCAATACAGGAGGCACAATCTATTTCAAATCCTCGGAACTCCTTGCATACACCGACGATATTGACATAATAGGTAGATCACAGCGAGATGTCAATGAGGCGTTTGCGAGTATTGAGATCGAGGCGGCGAAAGTTTGTCCAGCGGTAAACGAGGGCAAAACTAAACTAACTAAACCAACTGGTGGCGTTACAGCCCATGAAGGACCAGAGCCAAGCTTCTCTCAATCGCCCATGTTGTGTGTGACTTATTTTTCACATAGGTGAAAGGGACCTACAGTTTAATGCCGAATCCGAACGGCGTGAGTCGAGAAGCTTTTTCATGGCAAGTTTACTACGGGGGTTTTGCCAGTACCCTGCCGAGGAGGAACGTCGCGAAATAATCATTCGATAGCGTTAGTGTCATCGGGATCCGAACTCGCTCATCGTGCGCCAGAGCCTAACACACTAACCACTGCGTCACGGCGCCCTAAATATACCTATGCTGTCATCAAAAAAGGACGCTCACCACCGACGCCCTGGCCAGATCGTTTGTATTGGCAGTTAAGAACTTCGTCTACCTTGGATCCGCAGTGACCTGGAACAACGACATCAGTTCCGAAATCAAACGCAGAATCACTCTTGCCAATCGCTGTTTCTTTGGGCTCAGGAGGCAACTGAGTAATAGAGCCCTCTCCCGAACGACAAAGTTGACCCTTATATCCCGGTCCTGTTGTACGGCGCAGAGGCATGGACACTATCAAAAGCGGATGAGGAGGCCCCTGGTCGGTTAGAGAGAAAGATTTTGCGCGTGATTTTCCGGCCTATAAACGCAGACGGGGGGATGGAGGAAAAGATTCAACCACGAACTTTACGAGCTGTACAGCGACATGAACCTAGTTAAGCGTCTACGGATTCAACGCCTAAGATGGCTGGGCCGTGTAGAGCGAATGGACACCACAGCTCCAGTCCGGAGAGTCTTTGAATCCAACCCCGAGGGACGAAGAAGCAGAGGACGGCCGCCCTTAAGATGACGCACACAGGTGGAAGGGGACCTCAGCCAACTGGGTGTGCGGCAATGGAAAAGGCTAGCGAAAGATCGTGCTAGATGGAGGGGCATGTTGGTTGAGGCCCAGGTTCGCCCCGTACTGTAGCGCCCACTAAGAAGAAGATTTGAGAACCTCTGGATAAGACCAGAACGCAGAAATGTTCGTCATCCAGTAAGCTATAATCATGTACTTAAAATCTAAAATTCCAAGTCTGTAGGTCATTTAGTTTCGAAGTTAAGCGAAAGCAAAGTTTTGCATTTATGACACTCCCCCACTCACTCACTCATGATCATCAGAATAGAACTAGTACCTCCTATAAACTCAGAGAGCTGACATTTGGTACAGAGTTAGGGTTAGGTTAGGTATATGGGTGCCCTATTGACGGAAAGTCAAGACTCAAGGTCTAATAACCTTATTATGTCGGCGACACAGTGCGGCCAGAAGGTAGAAAGGAAGAGGAATAGAGGAGATGCCGATGGACATTGATCTTAAATGCTGGCATGTTGCATTGAGGGGGGAAAACGGAATCCGGCAGGGAGTTCCAGATTCGTGTGGTTCGGTTAATGAAAGATTCTCTATATTTGACAGTATGTCCGAAAGGGGGCTTCAGAGTATATTGGTGAGCATTCCTAGAGAGACGTGTATTGCGGGAGAAATGTTGAAGGGCCGGAATGCAACTGGCTATTTCATCAGAGCATTTTTGGTGGTAGTAACGATAAAACAGGGAGAGGCAGGTAACATTCCTGCGGTGTTCCAGCGAGTCTAATGTTTTGGTAATGCTGGAGTCACCTATCAGTTTTATCGTGCGTTTTTGTATGCTGTCTAGTAGGTGCAATGAGGTCTTGGAAGCACCGGACCAGACATGAGCGTTAAGCTCTAATTTGGGGCGAATGAACGCCTTATAGATTGTAGCCAGGTCTAAGGGTGAGAAATATTTCTTGCATCTGTATAAGAATCCTAGGCATTTCGCAGCATTCTTGGCGACACTGAATATATGGTCGCTCCAATTAAGATTGTGAGCAACACTCATACCCAGGATAGAAAGCTGTTCAGTTTCTGAGATGCAAGTGCCATTCAGTTAGTTAGTTATACGCTTTAACGACAAGAGACAGCGTTGTGTTTTGGAAGCATTAAATTCCACTCTATTGTTCTTACCCCATTGGATGATGCTGTCGATATCGGAATTCAATGAGCTTAACATACGCTGCCGCTCATTATCTACAACCGAAGTGCAGGGTCGTAAACTGGTGAACGAATATGAGAAGCTGAAGGTACTGTCGTCAGCGAAGGAGTGCATTGGATTAGAAGTAACAGACAAGAGATCATTTATAAAAATAAGAAAGAGTGTCGGAGACAAAACGGAGCCCTGGGGAACACCGGCATTTACAAAGTGAGTATCAGACTTGAATCCGTCCAAAACAACTTGAATAGAACGTTTCGAAAGGGAGCTTCTAATCCATAGAAAGAGAGACTCGTCGATCCCAAAAGCACGCATTTTCGACAAAAGGGCTTCATGCCAAACTCTGTCAAACGTAAATACAACGCTGTGATAAGTGCAGAAAAGCTGAAATCATGGTGCGAATCACCTCGGGAAGGACTAGGTGACTATGAGTATGAGAAAGCTGACAGTTCGGAGGACGAGCAGGAGGATTCGAACCGTGAGGGCACGATTAGCGTGCAGGATGGCCGAATTTTAAAAAAACATGGGTTGCGCCGAGAGTAAGCTGTCAATGTGAAATGCTTTCTGAGGGAATTGAATAAATTGTAACGACACGACTGGTTGTGTTTTTGTCCTAAATTCTGGTAGAACATTCTCGGTTGTTCTGATTGGACTTTACAATATCTTTCTTTATAAGTAAAAAAAAAAAAAACAAACGTTTTCCAAATAATAACTTTTTTAACTTGCCTTTTCCTCATTTTATTGCTAGTAACATCACATTACGAATACATTTGTCCATCAGAGCATGTACATGTGTTGTACTGAAAAAAGGAAAACATTGAACCAAACATAGAAAGAGGGTTATTCTAGATACTTATACATGCTTTCGCTCAATATGTTTTCATTTTAGATATTTTCTTTTTATTGTTATTTGTAAATTTCTGAAAAACTACATGTAGACAAATCAAAGGCACACTATTCTCTATTTATCTTTCTTTTAATTTTTAATATATGTATACTGGTTCATTAAATTTGTTATTTATTTATATGCCATATAGGTATATGAACACACGTATATGCATCCATATATATGGTTAGTATTGATACTTTAGTGAATTTCGCATATGCATATCTGCTGTTAAATGTACACTTTTTCATCTACGCCCATCCAACATGATGTTCGTAGTGTATTTAATGAATACAAGCAGTATTTTAAAAAAATATATTTGTTTATTAGCTTTCACGTAATTACATTCTTCTTTCAAATTTAAATTCAATCTTCAATTTTATAATTAATTGAACATTATATCCTTATTATATATTTACTTATTATGTCACAGCCAATATTTAAACAACTTAAAGGTTCTAAAATCTGTATACACTATACAATTGTGAGGAATCGAATTTAACTACAGATACAGTAAATGAATAAATACAAAAAAAAATAAATAAATAATAATTCGCAGAACAAAAAAAACAAAAAAGGGAATAAACGTAAATTTTTGGCGCACGTTTATCTGTAAATTAAAACTATACAACCGAAATAGAATATCCTTGAAATATTTTTCAAGTGAGTTTCGTTATGTTTTGCGTCGTACATCGAAATAATCATTTAGCGTTACATTAATATGTAATAACGTTCGTTAATGTTAATATTCACTTGATGGTATACAAACAAATGAAAGTATTTGTTTTATACATGTACATAACCTTACACTTCATTATATCCTTCTTAGAATCGAATAAATACAAAAACAGCCGATAACGAAATTATGGTTTTTATTCTAATAATAATTATAATCTAGCAACCGAAGCATACATACAGTCAGTGGCAAAATTATTAACACACTGCAATGCCTGCCTTCTAAACAGCTTTTAAAGCTGCAGAACTTCTAAAATAACAACACGTTATCCATGATTTTTCTCAATTTCATTCCTTATTATTTTAATTAAACAATAAACAAACAAAAAAAAAATCATTCAACTCCAACAAGTAATTGTTAAAATCATAGGAACATAAGGCCCGGTGCACACATGCGGTTTTTTGACGCACGGAGACGCTGCGGCACCGCATTTGTGTCTTACAGTTTTTTTTTTTTTTTGTTGAAGGCTTCTGCTATCCGCTGGAGCACTCAGACGCAATCACTGGTCCATTGTACTCCAGACAGACACCTTACATTACTGTATTTTCTCCGTTTTCCGGAGAAAAAATTTGAAGGAGCTTCAGTGATGTAGAGCTAAGGGATTCGGCACACACCACGTCGGCTCCAAGGGTGCGCCACCGTATGCGAGCAAAGGCGGGACAATAACAGAGGAAATGCTCTGCAGTATCATCCTCCTCTTCGCCACATGCAGCACAGGTAGGCGTCTCACTGATGCCGAGCACGTAGAGATGCTTGGCAAAAGTGTAATGGCCCGTGATAGCTCCCCAAAAGCCTTCTGTAGTCGATTCTCCTTAAAGACAGGAGGAATGCTGCAGATTTTTTGCAGACATCAGGGCATACGCGCTTAGTCATCCCGCAACCCGGATAATCCCTCCATCTACGGTTGTGTGTGTTAAATACACAATCGTTAATGTAGGAATTTACCGTGGACGTAGGTAGACCTAGAGCGGGTTCAGGTCCTGAGAAGCTCTCCTCTGAACCCATTCTAGCGAGTTCGTCAGAGGTCTCATTTCCTGGGATCCCAAAGTGGCCTGGAACCCATACAAGCCTTAATGAATTTAGTCTGCCGACTCTGTTCAAGAAGGACTTGATTTCAACCACTAATTTGGAGCTAGTTAAGGGGTTACACACAGCTTTTAGTGCAGCTTGGCTGTCACTACATACGCATATGCTTTCCCCCTTCCACCTGTGCTTCACAACATAGTGCATGACCATTAGGATTGCGTCTATCTCTGATTGGAAGACAGACGCATATTTTCCTAAGGAGAAGTGCAGTCGAATGTTTTCACGCTCAAAGAAGACCCCAGCACCGGACTCCCGCCCAGATCTGGAGCCATCCGTGAAAATGCGAAGACTATCCTTTCCAGGTTCAGTATCCAGCCATAGCCAATCCTGACGCCATGGAAACTCGACTGTGAAATTACGACGCAATAGGATAACGGGCGTCATTGCGTCAGAAGGCATGTCCATGAGACAGGGGTCGAAGGACAATTCTTGCGCAAGCACACCGTTATTCCTATGCGAGGTGTACCAAAAGCCATTTCTCTTCAGACGAGACATGGCTTTCAGAGCACACCCTCTGATAAATATATCAAGGTGGAAGGTGGAAGGTTCATCATAACATCTAGAGCAGCGCCCGGCGTGCTGGGGAAAGCCCCCGTGCAGCTGAGACAAACCGTTCTTTGAAGTTTGGTGAAAGAGGCTACGACGTGTTTGCGTTTTAGTCTGTTCCACCAGATGCATATGAGATTATAGGTCTTATTATTGCCGTGTAGATCCAAAGGACCTTTGCCGGCGATAGGCCCCATGTTTTGCCAAAAGCTCCTTTGCATTGCCAGAAAGCTGACAGCGCTTTTGTGGTTTTTGACTCTACATGTTTTGACCAGAGAAGCTTACTATCTAAGATGACTCCTAGATACTTAGCCTCCTTGGATATCGGGATGAAACTGCCTCTTAGTACCAGCTGAGTCATGTCAGTATTTTTCCTCCTTCTCGTAAAGAGAACGACATCGGTCTTAAGAGGATTGACTGACAGCCCATTTCTGGTACACCAATCGTCGATCACATTTAGCGCCGCCTGTGCTTTGCGACGGACAGTCGCCAAACATGAGCCGACAGAAAGAATGGCGACGTCATCCGCATAGGCCTGGGCGTAGATTCCACAGAGACATTGAGAGCATCAAGCAGGGAATCGACCACCATGCACCATAACAGCGGAGACAGGACGCCACCTTGAGGGCAGCCCCTGTTTACGCCAGATTTGACACACTGGTCGAGGCCTGCATCAGCGGTCAATGTCCTGTGCATGAGCATTGCTTTGATCCAAAGGACCAGTGCATCATCCATTTGATGTAGAATTATTTATCGAGGAGATAAAAAAATATTCTGTCACCACTGATAGTTCTTTTAAGGTCTTGTTTCAACCTGGGATATATTCCCAAATCTGGAGGGAGGTCAATCATGTCTTCATCCCCAAGATTGAGAAGCCAAGTGAGCAACCTAAATCCTATCGCCCTATCAGTTTGACTCCGTTCCTTCTAAAAACAATGGAAAAACTGATGGAGCTTCATATTAGAGGTATCCTGAAGAATCAGATACCACTGCACCCCAATCAGTTTGCATATCGCAAAAAACCACGCGCTGCGTCACCTTGTGGATGCGCGTTAAAATAGTTTCACACAGGAGGTGATTGCAATTTTCGCCTTCCTCGATATTGAGGGGGCTTTTGATAATACTGGCTATGATTCGATCACCACTTCACTATCCTGCAGGGGTGTAGACCGTCCCACTAATCACTGGATTAGGGCGATGCTAAATAGCCGTCACCGTATCGGCTGCTAAAGGGCGTCCACAGGGAGGAGTCCTTTCACCCCTTCTCTAGTCGATAGTCATCGATGACCTACAACGAAAGCCAACCACTCGTGGCTACAACGTCATCCGATATGCTGATGACCTAGTAGTTATTGCTATGGGCAAGTGCGAAACTGCTGCCTGTGAGCGCATGCTGCTCGCGCTTCAGTTTACCTCTGACCCAAATAAGACAAAGAGGCGAAAGGTATGGACAATCTCATACGTATGTGTATCCTGAGACTTGATTTTTGGTGGTGAAATGATGTTGCACTGGTCGCAGGCTCAAAATTTATCTCGGCGATAAGTAGCACAAGATTCCCTCGCAAGCGAATCCACACAGCAACCTGGCGATCTCCGGACGGTCGAACCGCCAACCAAATCGACCATGTGCTCATTGACGCAAGGCACGCGTCAAACATCCTGGATGTGCGAACATTCAGAGGGGCAAATGTCGACTCTGACCACTTCCTTGTAGAAGCAAGATTCAGAGCTCGACTGTCCAATGTCAGAAAGCTGCACCAGCCCATCAGGAGGAGGTTCGACATTGGGCGCCAGAGCACACCGGAGGTTGCCAGAGTCTACAGGGAGCAGCTGAGCGAAAGACTCTACGGTATGCCTACGTCGAACACAAATGCCAATAATATGTGGCTGCATTGCCGCTCAGCCATTCAGGAAGTAGCCGAAACCACCTTAGGATACCTACCATTCCCGACAAGAAACCCGTGGTATGATGGCGAGTGTGAGTAGAAAAAAGCAGCAACCGACAAGGCGTACCAAAAGGCACTGCATACTAAAATCAGGGCAGCGCAAGAAGAGTACCGAGCCAGAAGAAGGGAGGAGAAAAAACTACTGCGACAAAAGAAAAGAATCTTCGCAGCTTCCCAGCTCAAGGATATCGAGGAGTCTAAGGATAAACATAAAATACGAGCCTTTTACAAGAAAGCCAAAGGCCTTGCAGGAGGCTTCAAAAAGGGCACCCTGGTTCTTCGAAACTGCGAGGGTAATCTTGTCACCGACCCGCAGGGAATAGTGGATGTATTTAAGCAGAACTTCCAGCAGCTGCTTAACGAGCATGACCAAGAGAGAGTGGTAGGGACCGAGGAAATCCCAACTCCAGCCGCTGAAGTTGTCCTCCCACCCAGCATAGAAGAAGTCGGCACAGCTATTTAGAAGCTGAAGAACAACAAGGCCGCAGGCTCAGATGGCTTGCCATCAGAGCTCTTCAAGGCTGGCGGCGATGTTCTGGTAGGGAGCATGCACCAGATCATCTGCAGAATTTGGAAAGACGAAAGCATGCCCGACGACTGTTATACCAGCTCTCTTTGCCCCATCCACAAAAAAGGCGATCCTACCTCTTGCAAGAGCTATAGAGGTACATCCCTGCTCAATGTCGCATACAAGATCCTGTCCAGCGTATTGTGTGAACGTCTAAAGCCATTTTGCACCGCACTAATCGGCAGCTACCAGTGCGCCTTCCGGCCCGGCAAATCGACTATAGACCAAATTTTCACACTTCGACAAATCCTGGAAAAGACCAACGAGTTTCGAATCGACACACACCATCTTTTCATCGATTTCAAAGCCGCATACGACAGCATTCATCGTGAAGCACTGTTTGGGGCGATGGCCGAATTTGGGATCCCGGTAAAACTGATCCAGTTGTGTCGCGCCACGCTAAAAAACACGCGATGCACCGTGCAACTCGGTTCTAGGACCTCGGAACCATTCGAAACATGCACCGGATTTCGGCAAGGAGATGCGCTGTCATGTGACTTCTTCAACCTGGTGCTGGAGCAGATAGTGCGACGGGCAGGCGTCAACAGGGAAGGCACTATCTTTTACAAGTCCATCCAGCTGCTAGGATACGCGGATGATATCGTAATCATAGCGTGTTCTCGCCGTGGCATTGTGGAAGCATTCACGGCGATTGAAGAACAGGTGAAACGAGTTGGTCTTAAGGTCAATGAGGACAAGACGAAGTACATGCTGTCAAGCAAAAACCAATCCGTCGCTCACCACCTGGGACAAAACATAACAATTGACAGCTACAATTTCGAGGTAGTTAAGGAGTTTGTCTACCTCGGGGCAAACGTAAATTCCACAAATGACACCACAGTGGAGATCCGGCGTAGAATCGCCCTTGGCAACCGCTGCTACTTCGGCTTGTCCACACAACTGGGGTCAAAACTCCTCACTCGAAAGACCAAAGTCATGCTTTACAAAACGCTCATTCTGCCAGTCTTACTGTACGGAGCCGAAAGCTGGACGATAAGCAGGACAGCGGAGCTGATTTTGGGTTCGTTCGAAAGAAAAATTCTGCGCCGGATATTTGGTCCTGTCTGTGAGGAAGGTGAATGGAGAAGAAGACACAACCGCGAACTCTACGAGCTGTACCAAGATGTGGATGTAGTCCGGAAGGCAAGGATTCGTCGACTACACTGGCTCGGCCACATCGAGCGCATGGACATCAACGCTCCAGCTAAGAGGGTCTTCGACTCCGAGCCTCCTGGTTCGAGAAGAAGTGGAAGACCGAACCTCCGGTATAAAGACCAAGTAATCGCGGATGTAAGACATCTTGGTCTTGACAACTGGAAGCAGCGTGCCCGGGACCGTCAAGGATGGAAGGCAGCTATAGCTCAGGCTCAGATCTTCCATGGATCGCAGGCCTGATAAGTAAGTAAGTAAGATTCATTCTACAACAGGATAATGCGCCGATACATACAGCCTGTAACATTAAAAAGTATTTGGTCCCGCAAAGCCCCAATCTCAATGTAATAGAGAATTTGTGGCACCCTGTCAAATAAAAAATGCCCGAAAATATTGGCAGAACGGCCGATCAGACTTGGAGAGATTTTATTGCAACTTGGAGCGCAGTCCCATTAGAGCAAGTGCAAGGCTTAATAGATTCTATGCCCAGACGACTTGCAGAAGTTATTGCGGCAAAAGGAGGAAACACAACGTATTAAGCGGCCTACACACACGCTACGGATCGAATGGATCGGTTGCGATTCAAACAGATCGTCCTGTGTGTGGGCTAGTTTGCTACAGATCGCAAGTTATCAAATGAGTTTGATATTCCTGCGATCGGTAGCGTGTGTGTGGTGCGGTTGAAAATGTTGCGATTCAAACAGATCGTCGTCGTGTGTGGCACAGTCTGCTACAGATCGCAAGTTATCAAATGAGTTTGATATTCCTGCGATCGGTAGCGTGTATGTGGCGCGGTTGACGATGTCTAGGAAACGTCCACCCGAAGTTGTTAGAGTGCATCTATGCAGTCTGTTTATATGTTTATGATTGTATTTATGATTCGTATGTGCACAAACGTATGTTATAAAACTGTGATCATCGAATCATAAAATGAAAACAGGCCATAAAATGAAACAAGCAATAAACACTCGCAGGCAATAGGCAATAGAATTATGAGACCCTCATTCACATATTTGTGAATGCATGTATCTATATATGAATAAGTTATTAGGATCAGAAACCACTCCTGCATCCTTTCTTTCCTTTTTTCACACAATATATTGTTGCGGAGATGCAAACGGACGGTTAAGTTCGAATTTCGCTGTCGAAGTTCGAAGGCTCTCTGGAAGCGGGGATTGGAATGATGTCAACTTCCAATGGAATTGTCAGAGCGTTCTAGAGATTTTCGAAGGGGAACTTCCAACGGCGAACGTTCGAGAAGGTGGACCGAGAGCTATATAAGCGTGAACACTCGCCCTCGACATTCATTCAGTTTGTGGTATTGAAAAGCATGTGACAAGTTAAGGTTAAGGTGACTAAAGGTTTGTTTGTGTAATAAAGTTTACAGTGGATAGTATTGGATAATAAAGAAAAGTGGTGAAGCTACGCAGATAATTGATCTGTGGTGAAAAAAGTAAAAGTGTGTGTGTGTGTGTTTTAATTCCGATAAAAAGGATATTTGTAGTTTATTGCAATCCAGTGGTGCGAACCCTATTTGGTGTGGGGATTGAATAAATTCGTAACAATATATACCACACAACAAAATTATTTTTTCTCCGTGATCCATCCTTACTCGACGGCGAACAGCGTGAAATGAAGAACGTATACCGATCCACAAGTGTGTGGCGAAATGACTTCAAACAGATCCATTCGATCCGTAGCGTGTGTGTAGGCCGCTTTAGGTGCGGTTATTTAAATAACAATTTACTTCAATCAATTTCTTACAGAAGTGTTCCTATGATTTTAACAGTTACTTGTTGGAGTTGAATGATTTTTTTTTTTGATTGTTTGTTTATTGTTTAAATAAAATAAAATAAATGAAATTGAGAAAAATCATGGATAACGTGTTGTTATTTTAGAAGTTCTGCAGCTTTAAAAGCTGTTTAGAAAGCAGGCATTGCAATGTGTTAATAATTTTGCCATTGACTGTATATGTACATCAATTCTTGTAACTATTTATACGTTAACATTAGTAGATTATTACGATCGTATTTATTTTTTGTCTTTATTTATCTTTAATTTCAATATAATATATACGTAAGCTCATCTACCTATGCAGCCAAACTACGTATCTTGAAACGTATGTTGGTCTATGGGAAATCAATTCAAGCAATTGGCTTGAACGTCATTTATTTTAAATTGAATCTAATATAATAGCACGTCTCGTGTAATTCAAGGATGTTAAAAAAAAAAATGAGAAAAAAATTGTTCTACTTAAAACCCTACGAAATAAGACCGACAAAAACACAATTTTCAATTGACCAGAAACCTAATGCGGTAATACTTAACATTTATTTTATATTTTATTTTATAGTCATGTAGGAACATTGGAACAATATCATTATACAAAAGTCTATGTTATTTTTTTTAATGAAACTAATGACGCAAATTAGATAGCATCCAAATTGGTAGCTGCAGAAAATAACTTTAAGTAAAAAGTAACAAACACATAACGATAATTTAAATGCGAAAACCGATACAAAATATTCAACAACATCCCACTGTTTTACTCAAGAACATAAGGGTTTGCCCTATATATCGAGTATACCTTTTAACCTGAGAATCCCTCAATAATTCACTCAATAATCGCTATCAATAAGTAACCTTTAGCACCGATAATCTATCTATTCTGTCCAAACGTCTGTGCTGACCGACTATATTCCATTAGTTCTTAACTAGCTTAAGATGACGACAAAATATTCGACTGATGTTCTTCAAAGTTTGTATTTATTTCAACTATGAATGCGACCAAACATTCATAAAAAAAAAAAAAACAGATAAAGAAGAAGAATAAGACCTCTTATAAAGGGTCCGTCATCTAACGTCTGCTCATGTCTGATTGGACAGATAATTAGTTTTATCCTTCCGCTGAACGAATATGGTTGTGTAAACGCTTGAACAGCGCTGGGAAATATTGCGACATTACTTTGAAAATCATGGTAATGTCGGATTTTGGAAGAACAGAAGCCCCGTCAGCTCCGTATGTTCGTTATCTTGTGAAAAAAGTGAAAGAAACTGGCATCCTCATCGATAAACCAAAGCGTGAAAAGCCAAAAACAGTGCGTACACCCGAGAATATTGCTGCTGCGGCAGAAAGTGTGCGTGAAGCGCCATCAACATCAATTCACCGTCGTTCTCAACAATTGAACATTTCGGAGACATCATTGAGACGAATTTTGCATAAAGACCTTGGTATGACGCCATACAAAGTCCAATTGGTTCAGGAGTTGAAGCCAACTGACCATCCAATGCGTTTTCGCTTCGCTAAGTGGGCCTGGCGATCGACTTACAGAAGATGTCGATTTTGCCAAAAAAAAATTCGTCTTTTCAGATGAAGCTCATTTTGATCTTGGCGGGGAGGTAAACAGGCAAAATTGTCGCATTTGGGGCACAGAAAACCCGCACGCATACATGTTAGAGTGCAAGCATGCAAGAGTGTAAGTATGTTTGAATGGAAGTCGACCACAATCAAATCTGCGAGTGTCCTGAGGGTCATTCGAGCGAGTCGAGACCGAGGGACCAGACGTTAATAAAGAGGGTACGCCGCAGAATTGTTTATTTTTGGTGAACTTGATAGTGTTATCCTTAGCATTCATTGAAAAGCCGGTGCACCCAAAACGAGCCACTGTTTGGTGCGGATTTTGGTCCAGAGGCATAATTGGGCCATTTTTCTTCGAAAATGAGCAAGGAGTGGCCAGTGACAGTCAATGGCGATCGTTATCGGGCCGTGTTGAACGAATTTTTGTTCACAAAAATTGAAGAGGAGGATATTGGCAACATTTGGTTTCAACAGGACGACGCTACGTGCCACACAGCCGAAGCTACACTCGATGTTTTGCACCTTGTTTTTGAAGATCGCATTATCAGCCGCAGAGCTGATGTCGTTTGGCCACCTCGGCCACAGCTGCGATTTGACACCGTTGGACTATTATTTGTGGGGTGCCGTCAAAGATAAGTGTTATGCCGACAAGCCAGAGACAATTGACGCTTTAAAGGAGAATATTCGTGAAGCCATTGGTGAAATACAGCTGCACACAATCGATGTATGTATGTTGACGTTACAGCCCATGAAGGACCAGAGCCGAGCTTCTCTCAATCACCCATGTTGTGTGTGATTTCATTTTCCCATAGGTGAAAGGGACCTACAGTTTATTGCCGCTTCCGAGCGGCGAATTTCGAGAAGCTTTTCATGACAATTTTACTAAAGGGGGTTTTGTCAGAACCCCACTGAGGAGAAACACCGTGAAAACAAATTCGATGACATGGCTGTGTCGGGATTCGATCCCGTGTCATCGGCGTCAGAGGCCAACACACTACCCACTGCGCCACGGTGCTCTGCACACAATCGATAATGTGCTTAAAAATTGGACCGATCGTGTAGGCTACTGCATGGCCAGCTGAGACAGCCATTTGAATGAAATTATTTTCCATCATTAACCGGAAGGATTGTACTTTCAAATAAAAAAACAAATTTTGAGAAAATATTCAGTAGTTTTTCTATAGCATTTTCAAAATAAGAAAAAAAAGTTATTTGGCGGACCCTTTAGGTGATCGGAAAATCAGTCTGATATTCGCATAAGTCCTTGATAATAATAGACTTGATTGGGCTTACGTCAGCTTACTGAAACCTCTCAATATACCTACATATGCGAATCATATGGTTCGGCCAAATCGGAATTATGCTCGGCTTCGTTCAACTTATGCTTATGAAAGGGACATATGTATGTACGACGCGGAATTTTGCCGATAAACAGAATATAAGTAAACTGGATGTAAACAATGTTATAGCTTCAAACTATTATGAATAACTTAGGTTTACGTTACGCCTTTTGTTTGATAACCTTAACATCACTTAAGTCTATTATAGTTCAGCCTTAGCTCTGGTTATGCAGATTTACTACCATCTTATAAGACACTATGTACGAAAAATCGTTGTTTATTTCACATTGATCGCATTATCCTTTTTGCCAATATTTTCCTTGTTTACACTTTAGTATAAAGTAATCATTATTTTACTCTAGTCATGTATTGTCTCGAGGTTGTGTTTTACTTATTTTTTTTCTCAAAAATAAAAACGAGAATAATAAAATCCCGGAAATGTGCTTAATTGTGATTTTATATAATATTTTGTATGTAATTTATCAGCCACTAGTTTGTTGTTTCCGTATATACGCGCATGTATGCACGCACACACATATACACACAATCATACAGATAGAGATAGATATGTATATGTATAGAGCACACCCACACGCGCTCATACACATGTATATCAAGGACACTATTCGCTATACATCATATAATAATTCATCTATTTTAAGCCTACTATTGTCTCTTTACCAACGTAATTCTTCTTTTTGTTTTGTTAGTTAATTACACATTTCATTACATACTAATTAAGACCCAACCCAACCCAACCCAACCCAACCAGCTATTGTAGGTTTAGGTATCTTTGTCTTCTTAACCCAATTAAAAGCTTATACATTACATAAATAGGAGTTTCCTAACATCAGCACGATCTGACCACGGTTATTTGTTTTTTTTTTGACACATATTTCCATCATGAACTTTATAATTATGTTACATAGTCTCGATTAGGATAATCGTTAACCTCCGTATAACGAGGAGTTGACGCATGCTCTGTTCAAGCCGAGAGAGAAGAAACAGTAAATGTAGTTAAATGAACCTAGTTATATTGTAGTGATTAAATCAGTACTCACCATCCTCCATAAGAATGACTGGATTTGACTCAGGATTGCTATTTGAAACGGATTGCGATATCATATTGAAATCTTCTTCCATCAGGAATGGAGGCGCATTCCAACGCGTGCGTGAAGATGTTCTGGGCGTGGAATATAGGCTTAAGTTTGTTGGACTGATTACACCAGACATAGTTGATATGGAACTTGTGTAGCCCAGAAGCTATAAGATAGAATTTTGTTGTTTTTTTTTTCTTTTTTTTTTCCTTATATATAAGACCTTAAAACTACAAAGATTCCCACCTCTAAGAAACAAAGAAATTCCAAACGTCTCAGAACCAACTACATCAACGACTACTACACATGCAACCACTCCTACCAAAACAATTAAACAATTATAAAGTGCTCGAACGAATTACTACGGACTATAACCAATGGTGAATTTGGTCGGCTCTCGTTCTATCTAGGACACCACCCCTGAGAGTAGTGAACGAACATCAACGACCCAAACCACTGCACTCCGTTCAGGTTGTGTGTATAACTCTTCAACCTGCGCGAGTCTCTAAAATAACAAAAAAAAAAAAAAAATCACTACATATGCTGAAGCTGCACACACTGCCTCTCAGACAACAAAACCACAAAAACAGACAACACAGAAACCACGCACAGTTACTCCAGCAACCTCCCCTCCTATCATTATTCCAGCAACCATACCCGATCCTGCAATAATCCCAACGACACCCCAAATGACCTTTTGGAACTTAAATCCATGATACAACCACTTGTGACACTCATAACAAAACTTAGCAAGTAAATATGAACATGAGCTCAAGGAAGCTCGTTATATGGAATGCAAACGGCCTATAAAAACAATCTAACGAACTAAGACACTTTATCAAGACTAACTCAACAGACATTTTACTGAATTCAGAAACACACTTTACTAACAAAAATTACTTCACGATACCTGAATATAACGTGTTTCATACAAACCACGTATGGGCTCGGACATACAGGGTAAAGTTGTTGATTGCTCTCAACCTGGCGAGATGCCAGCAACGATCCCTGTTTAAATGCCCGGGTCAAGTTGACATACGGCCTCCTCGCGGCGCCCTCTGGATAGCCTCTTCAACAACCGTTGGGAGGTGAACAAACGACGTATGCAGCGAAAAAAACCCCGACCAGAATGGCGGTTGTGCGGCGGGCTAACAATCCGCCCACGTAAAAAACCTAAAGTTATGAATGAGCAAGATGCCTCGGATACACGGACGGATACTCGACGACGACAACACACGAAAAAGGAACACGATTTGCGAGTATGCTCCTGGAATGTCAGAACCCTGTACACTCCCGGAGCTGCTCATAAACTAGAAGGAATCCTCACGCAGTACAAGGCGGATATTACTGCGGTCCAGGAAATGCGCTGGATAGGAAACGGTATGATGAGGAAGAATAATTGCGACATTTATTACAGCTGTCACAAAAGGTTGCACTTACTGGGATGCGGATTTGTCGTGGGAAAGCGGTTAAGGTCGAAGGTCATCGACTTTAAACCTATAAGTGATCGCCTGGCTGTGATCCGCATCAGAGGCAGATTTTATAACATCAGCCTTATATGTGCATACGCCCCTACCGACGAGGCTGAAGACCCTATCAAGGAGGACTTCTATGACCTCCTGGACAACGCCTACGGAGCTTGTCCGGAGTACGATGTAAAAATCGTGCTCGGGGACCTCAACGCCAAAATCAGAAAGGAAAACACCCTTGGCGGAGTGATCGGAAAGCACAGCCTCCACGATACAACAACAGATAACGGCTTCCGACTCGCTGACCTTGCGACAGCTCGTAATGCGGTGATAAGTAGCACAAGATTCCCTCGCAAGCGAATCCACACACCAACCTGGCGATCTCCGGACGGTCGAACCGCCAACCAAATCGACCATGTGCTCATTGACGCAAGGCACGCGTCAAACATCCTGGATGTGCGAACATTCAGAGGGGCAAATGTCGACTCTGACCACTTCCTCGTAGCAGCAAGATTCAGAGCTCGACTGTCCAATGTCAGAAAGCTGCACCAGCCCATCAGGAGGAGGTTCGACATTGGGCGCCTGAGCACACCGGAGGTTGCCAGAGTCTACAGGGAGCAGCTGAGCGAAAGACTCTACGGTATGCCTACGTCGAACACAAATGCCAATAATATGTGGCTGCATTGCCGCTCAGCCATTCAGGAAGTAGCCGAAACCACCTTAGGATACCTACCACCCCCGACAAGAAACCCGTGGTATGATGGCGAGTGTGAGCAGAAAAAGGCAGCAACCGACGAGGCGTACCAAAAGGCGCTGCAGAGGAAAACCAGGGCAGCGCGAGAAGAGTACCGAGCCAGAAGAAGGGAGGAGAAGAAACTACTGCGACAAGAGAAAAGAATCTACGCAGCCTTCCAGCTCAAGGATATCGAGGAGTCTAGGGATAAACATAAAATACGAGCCTTTTACAAGAAAGCCAAAGGCCTTGCAGGAGGCTTCAAAAAGGGCACCCTGGCTCTTCGAAACTGCGAGGGTAATCTTGTCACCGGCCCGCAGGGAATAGTGGATGTATTTAAGCAGCACTTCCAGCAGCTGCTTAACGAGCATGACCAAGAGAGAGTGGTAGGGACCGAGGAAATCCCAACTCCAGCCGCTGAAGTAGTCCTCCCACCCAGCATAGAAGAAGTCGGCACAGCTATTCAGAAGCTGAAGAACAACAAGGCCGTAGGCTCAGATGGCTTGCCATCAGAGCTCTTCAAGGCTGGCGGCGATGTTCTGGTAGGGAGCATGCACCAGATCATCTGCAGAATTTGGGAAGATGAGAGCATGCCCGACGACTGGAATATCAGCTCTATATGCCCCATCCACAAAAAAGGCGATCCTACCTCTTGCAAGAACTATAGAGGTATATCCCTGCTCAATGTCGCATACAAGATCCTGTCCAGCGTATTGTGTGAACGTCTAAAGCCATTTTGCACCGCACTAATCGGCAGCTACCAGTGCGGCTTCCGGCCCGGCAAATCAACTATAGACCAAATCCTGGAAAAGACCAACGAGTTTCGAATCGATACATATCATCTTTTCATCGATTTCAAAGCCGCATAAGACAGCATTCATCGTGAAGCACTGTTTGGTGCGATGGCCGAATTCGGGATCCCGGTAGGTAGGCTGAGTGTGCTTGACCCTAACTTTGCGAGTTCGTCGGCCGCGCAGTTTCCTGGAATATCCATATGCCCGGGAACCCACAGTATTTAAATGTTGAACTGTTCAGCCATCTCATCTAGAGATAGGCGACAGTTAAGGAATGTTTTTGATTTGTGGGTTACCGCTGCCAGGGATTTTATAGCAGATTGGCTATCGTTATCGCAGTTATTTCTGCCTGATACACACTACAGTAATTTGGTAGTCTAAATGATAGGTTGAGGTTGAGTTCCTTGGAGAAGACCACACTGCCTACACCCGACTCCATCTTAGAGCCATCGGTATAGAGGGAGATCGAGTCCTTTGGTATAACTTTCCCTTCCTGGTGAAGTTCCTGGTGAACACATTCATTGGAGTGATGTAGTCAGTGTCCATGGGTACTTTGAAGTATTTTAGAATAGAGGTGTGGCCTTTTTGAGATGTGGGCCATTTTCTTATGCTCCTTATCCTTAGTGCCGCGCATGCAGCAACTTGCTTGCTGAAAAGGTTTAATGGTGGAAGATGTAGTAGAACATTTAAGGCCTCCGTGGGGGTTGATCTGATCGCTCCGCTTATATATAAGCTGGCCGATCTTTGTACCTTCCCCAGAAGTTTTCGATTGACTGCTTTGTCCAGAGCAGTCCACCAGACTACGACGCCATACAGGAGGATAGGCCTTATGACTGCTGTGTAAAGCCAGTACATAATGCTTGGTTGGAGACCCCACCTCCTGTCCACTACTTTCTTACAGCTGTAGAGGGCAACAGTTGCTTTCTTGACCCGATCAAGAATGTTGGGTTTCCAATTCAGCCTCCTGTCAAGGACTAGGCCTAGATATTTAGCCTGTTCTTTGATTGTTAGTTGAGTTCCACCCAGCCTCGGTGGGTTGAGGGGCGAAATTTTATATTTGTTAGTGAACAGTACTAGATCGGTCTTCTTTGGGTTCACCCCAAGTCCACAGTACCGTGTCCAGGTTTCTACTGTATGTAGTGCACTCTGTATAAGGTCGCATAGAGTGCTGGGAAATTTTCCTGTGACGGCAATAGCAATGTCATCTGCATAGGCGATCACAGCGTACCCTTCCTGCTCCAGCATCAGCAGTAGTTCGTTGACCACCACGTTCCAGAGGAGAGGGGAGAGTACTCCACCCTGTGGTGTACCTTTGCTGACCATTCTGGTAGAGACGGCACCAGCGAAGTTGGCTTTGACAACTCTTTGTATTAGCAGCTGTCGTACCAGTTCTATCACTGATCCCGTAACACCCAGATCAGACAGCGCCTTGATGACGGCCCATGGTTCGACATTGTTAAAGGCGCCCTCAATGTCGAGAAAGGCGACTAGAGTGTATTGTTTATTTTCCAGAGACCTTTCTATTTTACTGACCAATGAGTGGAGTGCTGTTTCCACCGATTTGCCTTTGTTGTAGGCATGTTGGTTATCCGACAGCCTTCCTGAGATGCAGCTGTACCGGATGTGTACGTCCAAAATCTTCTCTAGAGTTTTTAATAGAAAAGAAGTGAGACTAATAGGCCTTAGGTCATTTACATACGTGTGGGAGCTTTTGCCTGCCTTGGGTATGAAAATGACTTTGGCTACCTTCCACTTGCTGGGGATGTAGGAAAGGGAGAGGCAACTATTGTATATAACCATTGAGCCCTATGGAAAGCGACAAAGAATATAAAAACAACAATTTTACATCACCCACCATTTTTCTTGAAGTATCTAGAGCTTTCGACGAGGTTTGGGACACGGGACTACTCTATAAGCTAAACAAAATACTACCACTGGACTTGTACTCATTACTTAAAATCTATCTTGAGCAACGGCTATTCTATGTTAGATACAAGGACGAGTGCTCTAAACTGTTTACAGTCCAAGCAGGCGTTCCCCAGGGAAGTGTACTAGGCCCACTACTCTACCTACTATACAGATCAGATATTCCAAACCCGACTTTACAACATACCATGTTAGCTACATTCGCTAATGATACCATTATCCTTCAAGCCAGTAAAAACCTAAATGACAAACTCCAAAGACATCTAAACAATACTATCGAGTGGTTTGCAAAATGGGGCATTCAAATAAACCAAGAGAAGACTCTACAGGTAATCTATTCTACAAAAAGGATCGACAACACGCCCGCATTCCCAATGAGGCAAAAATCATAGGCTTCGCTGATGATATTGCAATCGTAGTAGCAGCGAAACACCAGGAAGAAATAGAGGACATACGGAACGAATGTATCAGAAAAGTTGGACGCTGGATGTCAACAGTCGGGTTAGAGCTCGCCGATCACAAAACGGAAGCAGTACTAGTAAGCAGCCGCAAGAAAAGGGAAACAATCACCATCAGGGTAGGCGATCAAGATATAACGTCGAAACCGTTTATCAGATCACTTAGGTGTGATGATTGACGCTAGGCTCAGCTACAAGGAACACATTGAAATAAAGTGCGATAAAGCAGCTCAGGTGTGTGCTGCCTTAGCCAGAATATTGACAAATATCGGAGGACCCAGGCAGCAAATAAGACTAGAGTGGCGCAGTCAATAATGGGCACCAACGCGGCACCAATATGGGCAAAGGCGATGAAAATGAAGTCTCAATCAAGAAGAGTAAATTCCACCAACCGACTATCCGCACTAAGAGTGTGCAGCGCTTTTCGGACGGTACGGTGAGAAACGAATAATGGCCCTAAGCTATATATATCCAGGAAGACTGAAATCCGAAGAATCAGACCTTTCATCGACCTGTGTTTCACAAAGTGCCAAAACAGCCGGTTTGCGGAGAGAGAGATGGATACACGTGGCCAAGAAATTCTTCCGTAACCCACGAATATTGCAGAACTGCACACAGAAATCCCTCATCAATGCAAACTACAAGACATGGATAGATACAAAACCGTCAAAGCAGAGACGTGTAAGTGAAGTTCTATCGCCGGATTTGCAAAAAACAAACTATCGTAGGTGTCATGCGCTTACGACGGTAAGTTTTGCTCCACCAGCAAAGAACAACACACGCGACCCGCTACGCGTCGGTTGCGTTAGCACTCAATCAGTGAGTGTGTTGCGGGCAACCACTATCACGAGAGGGGAAGGGGGACAGGTAGGAGTACGGCCCAGCGCTGCTTCCGACCAGGTGTTCGGTTGCGACACTAAAACCAAAGACGGGGTGGACAGTGGAGTATTCTGCAAACAACTTATCACTGCAGCGTTTTCCAGGCGGAACTGTTGGCAATAAAAGAGGCCTTGTCTTGGCTGAAGTGGAACGTAATATCCACCACGGATATTCGCATTCTCACAGACAGTCAAGCAGCCTTAAAGTCGTTGGAGTCCTATGTGTACACATCAAAATCTAGTCTCGACACGAGACTAGAACAGTTCAACATACAGCTTATCTGGGTACCGGGACACAGCGACATTACACTCGCCAAACAAGGAACGACGCTACTATCAATCGCGGCTTGTGAGGGAGTACCCCTTAAACATAATCTGATCAATCTCGCCAGGGCCGAGACGAACCTGAGATGTATCCAGGGACATACCTGCGTCATCACCAGGTAAATCTGGCCTCGGCTTCACAGTCAACGAAGAACGAGTATAATCTCCTTGAAAAGAACTGACATCTACAAAGTCATCGGTGTCATCACAGGACACTGCATCATTGGCATTCATGCACAAAGGCTAGGTATAGTTCCAAATGACTTCTGCAGAAGCTGTCAGGACGAGGAGGAGGAGGTTGAATCCATTCACCACCCTCTCTGTGCATGTCCATCATTTTGCAATATCAGGAAACGTTACCTAGGCTCTTACTTCCTTAACGGTCTGACAGATGTTCAGAAAGTAGGGATACCTGATCTTCTTAACTTCTTAAGAAGCACAAAATGGTTCCACAAATGGGGCACAACGGGCCTCCCTCGCCTATGTGCATTTTCTCAATTCTAGGAAGGCTACGATCCTACCTACCTACCTACCTACCCTACCTAAACCTAAAGTACATTGGTCCTACATTGTACAGCTACAGATGTTAAAATAAAGGATGAGCACTTACCGAGGCTGACTGTGAATGAAAGTTATTAAAGGGTACATATTCCCGACCATTTGGAGGATATAGATTGCTCGATATACGCGTTAAATTCTTTCGTGTCCCATCCAAGTGACTTAGGGGCGGTGATATTGATCCCATGTTAGTTGACGGGACAATGTTACACCCATTAATACTATTGTTTCCACTGGAATTTCCAATTGTTGTACTGCCAGCATTCGAACTATCACCGCTAGACCTTGATCCACTGGCACTTGTGGATGAATTTCTTAAACCAGGCGTACTACTATTCGAGGGGCCAGTATTTGGTAAATTCGGATCTTGATCTGAGTGAAGGTGTGAAGGCGATGAAGATATTGCTGATGTTGAACCCGATTGGGGTGCAATCGATGAAGGTGGACTACCGACCATGGTAAGATCACCAGTTGAACGAATAATTGCGACGGGCCTTGCCATTGGAGGTAATGGTGGTGGTGGTAGCATTGTACTATATTGGGCATACTGGGCTTTTGCACTACGACCAACATGTTGTACTTGAAAATGTGTTGCAGCAGTTACTGCTGTAGTGGTGACGGCTGCTGCTGTTGCTCCATTATTCGAACTATGGGAATTGCTGTTCGATTCTTGACAAACAAAAGTGACAAAGTCTGAAAGCGTGTCATGGCTACTCCCAACAGTAGCAATCACTTGCGGATGTGTCGTGTTATGTGGGTGATGGGTATTATGCTGATGTGTTTGGGTGCTCTGTTGCTGTGCTTGTTGTTCCTGTTGTGTTTGACTGCCATCACTTGAAGCTTGTGAGTCGGATGGGCCAGATGGGCTACTATGTTGGTAGTATATTGCCCCTGGACTAACTGTATGTGGCGGTGCGAGACCGGTTGTGTTATGCTGAATTAATACTGTAAAGGGAAACGTTCAAATATCTATTTAAAAAAGGATTCGCTAGTATTCAATACCTTCATTATTTCGTGGCTGGGTCATCGCAAGAACTCTTGAGGTAGAATGACTTGTCGGTGTATATCTTTGTAATGAAATGCTATCACCAAGAGGATTACCGGTAAGCCCTTGATCGCTGTGACGTAAGATAACTGAAAAACTACTACCAGTAGTATCTGGAGGCGAGAGGCATGGATCGTTCTTGCATAGAGTCTGTGCACGCAGCAATGGTGAACTCGATAAGTGCATGTTACGTGGGTCCACAAAATCAACTAAACGTATATAAATCTACTGCTTTAAATCCTAACCATCATTACAATATCATTTTACTCACTACTATAGCCACTGGCAACAACCATCGATGGACCGGCAGAGCGATCCGTAATCGTTGACACAAATCCACTCGGTGCTGTTGATAGTGGATATGTGTTACAATCATATAAGCTATTCGTATTTTCCATCTTAATACTATTCGTATTCGTTTGGATAGTTTCGCTTGTCTCATCCAGGATTGAAGCTATTAGGTCAGCACGAAGAAATGTATGTAAATAAAAATAAGAATGAAATATTAGCGCAAATTTTTACTTTTAGTCAACTATTTAGTTAAAGTTTAAAAACCATCTGTTAGGTTATATGCCTAATGATACCTTTCGAAAGCTTCCAAAGTTCCTTGGAAGAGAACACACCTGTGGCCAGTATGATATCATTGCATATGACTCCATTGTACGGATTATGGGTGTACCCTAATGGAATATTCATGTATTGTTGTAAGGACATATGTACATGAGGATGTTTCAAGGAGTAAGCTTACCTTTCTCTTTGCGTCCGTCTTCACCTTTTTTATTACTATTATTATTGTTGTTGTTATGATTGTTGTTGTTGTTATTGTTATAAGTCAATGGTGGACTTAACATATCATGAGAATTAATAAAATTTGCTAAATACAAATCCAATTCACGCACTGAAACGTTTATATGATAAGGATTCACGCATAATCCAGGATGAGTACATTCTGGATTTTTTTCCAAACGTTCGCCGTCCGTACTTTCAAGCGGTATCGCCTTAAATAAGATCACCATAACCAAATCTAGCCTCCAGACTTTATCAGCCTGACGTAGGCAGTCGATACGTCTCATTTTACCCTTTTGATCGGGATTCGATAATACACAAATTGATTGACGCTTCCCCGTTATGCTTTGTACAAAATCCTCCCGGCATTCCTGCGTAATATCCTTGCGCAATTTGCCCAATAGACGTGATGCCCATTTTTGTTTTACTTCCGCTTTTTCGTTCTATATTATAAGTCATCAAATGATAATAAAACCGATATCCGATCTCTATACATACATACATACATGCATACATATGTATTTATGCACATATATGTATGTATGTGTAATACAGGTACCTGTAATTCGTCCTTGCAATGCCTCTCCTCCTCCAATGACATACGCTTTTCGTGTTTTTTGTAATATTTTCGTTTTGCTGCTTGTAAATTGAACCACGAATATGAAAACGATTTGACAAATGGCAGGAGAGCCTCAATGAACGGATGAAATTCATCCTGCGTCAACCCCAACATTTCCCATTGAAATTAATCAGTAAAATTGAAGAAAAATTAAAAGCAAATTAGCACAATATTCAGATACAAGTATGACTTAAGACAAACGATTTTATTCAAATCATGTGCGAATCAAATTAATTCAAATGTGCCGGTATTCGATAAAAAGCATTTCCAACAAACCAAACTATAAATAGAACTAAAGGATCCGCCATCTAACCGGTTTTTGTTTTTTTTTTTTTTCAAGTAATGCTTATCTCATATGCGTCCATGCCCCCACGGAAGACAAGGATGACTCAATCAAAGATGATTTCTTTGATCACCTAGACAGAGCATATACCAAATGCCCCAGCTATGATACCAAAATCTTACAAGGAGATTTCAATGCTAAGCTGGGTAAAGAAAGCATCTTTGAGCGGGTCATCGGCAAACACAGCCTACATGACACCACATCCGATAACGGACATAGGCTGATCGACCTTGCCACGGGGCGAAATCTTCTTGTAGCCAGCACACGATTTTCCCACCTCGATATATACAAAGGCACCTGGCGGTCGCCAGATCAATCAGTCACCAACCAGATTGACCACATCGCGTGATTGACGTCAGACACTCCTCCACTATTCTTGATGTTCGCACTTTCCGAGGAGCGAACATCGATTCAGACCACTATCTTGTAGTAGCCAAGATACGTCAGCGCATAACACGAACACCGCGGAGTAGAGTTAGAACACCAAGCTATGACGTCGGAAAGCTACTATCGCCGGAGATCGCCAGTGCTTTTGCCAAAACCGCGTCTCCCTTAAGCTCTCCGATACACTTCAATCCTCCACTCAGTCAGTAGAGCAACAATGGAGCCTGTGCAAACAAGCCCTGAAGAGCACGGCAACGGAAGTGCTGGGCCTTAAAGCTCCACCACGACGAAACACCTGGTTCGATGACGAGTGTAGAAGGATTCATGCGGAAAAGCAGGAGGCATACAAAGCCTCACTACACAAAAAAAAAACAAGAGCGGCTCGTGAGCTCTACGAGCTTAAGAGAAGGGAGGAACATAAGCTTCTCAAGAGAAAAAAGAAAGAGCACGAGAAGCGGGCGATTGAAAACTTGGAGAGGTGCTATTGCAGGCACGACGTTCGAAGATTTTATCAGCGGATAAAACGAATGTCTCAAGGCTATAAAGCCAGAACGGAAGCCTGTAGAGATGAGAGCGGGCACCTAGTAGTAGAATCGCAGTCGATGCTGAGAATATGGAGAAACTACTTCTGCAGACTGTATAACGGCGATGTTAGTCAATATACCGCTGTCAGGCAGAATGATCCATTTCTAATCGAAGGAGATCGCAGAGAATTCTGTCCCCCTGACCTCGACGAAGTTAAGATTGCCATATCGAAGCTCAAGCCGAATAAAGCTGCTGGCGCAGACGGCAGACAGTCCGAGCTCTTCAAGGCAGCTGGGGATGACCTGTTTAGGAGCATGCACCAGCTCATCTGTAAGATATGGTCAGAGGAAAGCATGCCCGAGGAATGGAATCTCGGCATCGTATGCCCGATCCACAAGAAAGGAGACTCCTCTGATTGCGCCAACTATAGAGGAATAAGTCTCCTTAACATCACCTACAAAATCTTCTCTGCCGTTTTGTGTGAACGCCTGAAGCCTTTTGTAAATAAGCTGATAGGTCCTTATCAGTGCAGATTCAGGCCAGAGAAGTCCACCATCGACCAAATCTTCACACTACGGCAGATCCTGGAAAAAACCAATGAATTTCAAGTCGACACTCACCACCTATTTGTCGACTTCAAAGCCGCATACGACAGCGTAATTAGGGACGAGCTATACAACGCTATGTCTACCTTTGACATACCTGCTAAGCTCGTCAGACTATGCAGGATTACTTTGGAGAATGCTCGCTGCTCCATCCGAATCGGTGAACAGCTTACCGATAGTTTTGATGTCAAAAAAGGATTTAGGCAGGGCGATGCGCTGTCGTGTGATTTCTTCAACATCATATTGGAAATGATTGTGCAGAAACCACTGGCCAATACAGGAGGCACAATCTATTTCAAATCCTCGCAACTCCTTGCATACGCCGACGACATTGACATAATAGGTAGATCGCAGCGAGATGTCAATGAGGCGTTTGCGAGTATTGAGATGGAGGCGGCAAAAATTGGTTTGGTAGTTAATATCTGCTGTCATCGAAAAAGGACATTTACCACCGACGTTTTGTACAGGACGTGCATATTGGCAGATATAAGTTCGAGGTAGTTAAGGACTTCATATACATCGGCTCCGCGGTGACTTGGAACAACGACACCAGTTTCGAAATCAAGCGCAGAATTACTCTTGCCAACCGCTGCTTCTTTGGGCTCAAGAGGCAACTGAGAAGTAGAGGCCCCTCTCGTACGACCAAGTTGACCTTATATAAGACCTTAATTATCCCGGTCCTGTTATACGGCGCAGAAACATGGACTTTATCTAAAGCGGATGAGGAAATCCTTGGTCGTTTCGAGAGAAAGATTCTGCGTTCGATTTTCGGTCCCATAAACACAGAGGAGGGTTGGAGGAGAAGATTCAATCACGAACTGTACGGGTTGTACAGCGACATGAGTCTGGTCAGGCGTCTACGGATCCAACGCCTAAGATGGCTAGGCCATGTAGAGCGAATGGACACCACAGCTCCAGCCCGTAGAGTCTTTGAATCCAACCCCGAGGGACGAAGAAATAGAGGACGGCCGCACCTGAGGTGGCGCGCACAGGTGGAAGGGGACCTCAACCAACTGGGCGTGCGGCATTGGAAAAGACTAGCGAAAGATCGTGCTAGGTGGAGAGGCATGTTGGTTGAGGCCCAGGTTCACCCCGAACTGTAGCGCCCGTTAAGTAAGTAAGTAATGCTTATTTCATGAATGGTAACACTTTTTGTTTTTTTTTTTTTAAATAATTTGCGCGCACTCAAGGTCTAATCCTTATTATGTCGGCGACACAGTGCGGGCAGAAGGTAGAAAGGAAGAGGAATAGAGGAGATGCCGATGGACATTGATCTTAAATGCTGTCATGTTGCGTTGAGGGGGGCATGCTGTCATGTTGCGTTGACAGTATGTCCGAAAGGGGGCTTCAGAGTATATTGGTGAGCATTCCTAGAGAGACGTGTATTGCGGGAGAAATGTTGAAGGGGCGGAATGCAACTGGCTATTTCATCAGAGCATTTTTGGTGGTAGTAACGATAAAACAGGGAGAGGCAGGTAACATTCCTGCGGTGTTCCAGCGAGTCTAATGTTTTGGTAATGCTGGAGTCACCTATCAGTTTTACGGCTCGTTTTTGTATTCTGTCTAGTAGGTGCAGTGAGGTCTTGGAAGCACCGGACCAGACATGAGCGTTAAGCTCTAATTTGGGGCGAATGAACGCCTTATAGATTGTAGCCAGGTCTAAGGGTGAGAAATATTTCTTGCATCTGTATAAGAAGCCTAGGCATTTCGCAGCATTCTTGGCGACACTGAATATATGGTCGCTCCAATTAAGATTGTGAGCAACACTCATACCCAGGATAGAAAGCTTTTCAGTTTCTGAGATGCAAGTGCCATTCATGGATAATGGCTACGGGTTAGTTATACGCTTTAACGACAAGAGACAGCATTGTGTTTTGGAAGCATTAAATTCCACTCTATTACCCCATTGGATGATGCTGTCGATATCGGAGTTCAATGAGCTTAACGTACGCTGCCGCTCTTTATCTACAACCGAAGTGCAGGGTCGTAAACTGGTTGACGAATATGAGAAGCTGAAGGTACTGTCGTCAGCGAAGGAGTGCATTGGATTAGAAGTAACAGTAACATTTATAAAAATAAGAAAGAGTGTCGGAGACAAAACGGAGCCCTGGGGAACACCGGCATTTACAAAGTGAGTATCAGACTTGAATCCGTCCAAAACAACTTGAAAGAGAGACTCGTCGATCCCAAAAGCACGCATTTTCGACAAAAGGGCTTCATGCCAAACCCTGTCAAATGCTTTCGACATATCCAGTGCAACAATTTTGCTTTCACCTGCTTGGTGAAGCGAGTGATTCTACTTTTCAGCGAGATATGCCATCATATCACTAGTGGATCTGTTGCTGCGGAAACCGTATTGGCGGTCATTGAGGAGTTTCCGTGATTCAAGATATTTCATAAGCTGACGGTCAATCAGCGTTTCCGTGACCTTGGAAAGAAGGGACGTTAGTGCAATGGGTCGGTAGTTGGAGGGAGAAGATGGTTCGCCTTTTTTGGGTATAGGCTGGACAAATGCTGTGGTGGAAACTACTCGGAAAGAGCCCAGAGGTGTAGGAAAGGTGAAAAAGCTTACGCAGTGGTTTTGCAAGCGTAGAAGAACACCTTTTCAGAACTATTGGGGCAATACCATCTGGACCAGCGGATTTGTGTATGTCGAGGTCTTTAAGAACCCTTGCGACTGTACGAGTGCGGAAGTGGATTAGTCCCATGGTGGAATTGACGCACTCTAGTACAGGCGAAGACAAAGTACAAGCTGGCAGCTGAGAACTGGTTGCGAAATGGGCAGCAAGTAGGTTAGCTTTGTCTAAGGGGGTGACAGCTGGAATGTCATTGCGGATGGGCGTCGGTATAGACGACTTAGTTGAGTTTTTTACGTTTTTTACAAACGACCAGAAACTTTTGCTACCTTTGGGACATTGAAGGATTTTACGCCTTAATTTTTGGTCGGATTGGAATTTAATCCGTCGAATGTGGGTGTTGCAGTCGTTTCTGGCTCGTATGTACTTTTTTCGGTTTTCCTCAGAACTGTTTGCCTTGTAGGCCCGAAAACTTAGCTCACTGAGCCTAATAGCCTCTTTGCAGCTCGAGTCAAACCACGTACTATCCTTAGGCCTTGTGCTTTTAATCTTGCTGGGAATAAAATTTGCCATGCCGATTCGGATAATGTTTACGATAATATCAGTTGCGGCGTCCACGTCGTTGTCGAGGAACTCGAGGAACACTTAGCTCATGTCTGATTGGACAGATAATTAGTTTTATCCTTCCGCTGAACGAATATGGTTGTGTAAACGCTTGAACAGCGCTGGGAAATATTGCGACATTACTTTGAAAATCATGGTAATGTCGGATTTTGGAAGAACAGAAGCACCGTCAGCTCCGTATGTTCGTTATCTTGTGAAAAAAGTGAAAGAAACTGGCATCCTCATCGATAAACCAAAGCGTGAAAAGCCAAAAACAGTGCGTACACCCGAGAATATTGCTGCTGCGGCAGAAAGTGTGCGTGAAGCGCCATCAACATCAATTCACCGTCGTTCTCAACAATTGAACATTTCGGAGACATCATTGAGACGAATTTTGCATAAAGACCTTGGTATGACGCCATACAAAGTCCAATTGGTTCAGGAGTTGAAGCCAACTGACCATCCAATGCGTTTTCGCTTCGCTAAGTGGGCCTGGCGATCGACTTACAGAAGATGTCGATTTTGCCAAAAAAAAATTCGTCTTTTCAGATGAAGCTCATTTTGATCTTGGCGGGGAGGTAAACAGGCAAAATTGTCGCATTTGGGGCACAGAAAACCCGCACGCATACATGTTAGAGTGCAAGCATGCAAGAGTGTAAGTATGTTTGAATGGAAGTCGACCACAATCAAATCTGCGAGTGTCCTGAGGGTCATTCGAGCGAGCCGAGACCGAGGGACCAGACGTTAATAAAGAGGGTACGCCGCAGAATTGTTTATTTTTGGTGAACTTGATAGTGTTATCCTTAGCATTCATTGAAAAGCCGGTGCACCCAAAACGAGCCACTGTTTGGTGCGGATTTTGGTCCAGAGGCATAATTGGGCCATTTTTCTTCGAAAATGAGCAAGGAGTGGCAATGAGTTATCGGGCCATGTTGAACGAATTTTTGTTCACAAAAATTGAAGAGGAGGATATTGGCAACATTTGGTTTCAACAGGACGACGCTACGTGCCACACAGCCGAAGCTACACTCGATGTTTTGCACCTTGTTTTTGAAGATCGCACTATCAGCCGCAGAGCTGATGTCGTTTGGCCACCTCTGCCACAGCTGCGATTTGACACCGTTGGACTATTATTTGTGGGGTGCCGTCAAAGATCAGTGTTACGCGGACAGGCCAGAGACAATTGACGCTTTAAAGGACAATATTCGTGAAGCCATTGGTGAAATACAGCTGCACACAATCGATGTATGTATGTTGGCGTTACAGCCCATGAAGGACCAGAGCCGAGCTTCTCTCAATCACCCATGTTGTGTGTGATTTCATTTTCCCATAGGTGAAAGGGACCTACAGTTTATTGCCGCTTCCGAGCGGCGAATTTCGAGAAGCTTTTCATGACAATTTTACTAAAGGGGGTTTTGTCAGAACCCCACTGAGGAGAAACACCGTGAAAACAAATTCGATGACATGGCTGTGTCGGGATTCGATCCCGTGTCATCGGCGTCAGAGGCCAACACACTACCCACTGCGCCACGGTGCTCTGCACACAATCGATAATGTGCTTAAAAATTGGACCGATCGTGTAGGCTACTGCATGGCCAGCTGAGACAGCCATTTGAATGAAATTATTTTCCATCATTAACCGGAAGGATTGTACTTTCAAAAAAAAAAAGTTATTTGGCGGACCCTTTATAAATTGCATTTTATCTTTTTTTGTGTAAAAACAAAACTTAAGATACAAAGCAATTATTGACTACATTGATTGAGTCAAAACAAAAATGGATTAAGTAAAGCAAATTAATTGATTTAAATGTACAAAGAAACGCTAAGTAGCGAATTACGCTTCAGATCACTTTAGCATCCACATAATCATTACACAAAGAAGTAGGAAGACTAAGATTGGAATGTAATACGTAACGTTGACAACAATAATTACATCAATGTGCTAAAAGGATATTAAAGAACGTTGTAGACAGGTGAACAAATTAAAGGGAAGTTTGAAAAAGTTTCAAATATATACATACGATACGGTAAGGACGTAGCTGTGTTGTTGTTTTACTAAGTATGTGGGCTATGCTGTTATATGTAGTCCAGTCGAATTGGTCCTTAAAATAGGTGTAAGGTTACAAAAATGACCTTATGAGGTATGAGTGTTCGGAATACTTTTATAAATGAATTGTGACAAGTCCCCATCAATCCCCCTTGTGCAAAAAATTTGATTGACGGTGAAAGTTTTCAAAAATAGGTTTTTCGCGTTTTTCAGCTAAACGGTGTGTTTTACAGCAAAAATAGTTCAGACGAAAATTGTAGATCACCCGATTCTCTACAAAAAATGTATCTACACTTTTTTTCATAAGTATTGCCATTTCCGTGGTATAGCGGTTGAAAGAATTGAAAAAAAAAATACTTTATTCGTAATATGCACACGTTTCCACACCACCTATGAGGTAGTGTGCTTGGCGCTTTTTTTTTTTAACGTGGTTTCCCCGGTGGGCCTGTTCCAGGATCTGTACGTGGAATGTTAGGTCCCTAAGCAGACCACGTGCAGTCGAACAACTTGCAGACGCCCTACACCGCTATAAAGCGGACATAACCGCCATCCAGGAAACGCGATGGAATGGACCGGGTATAGAAAAAGTGCCCAAGTTTGGTTGCCGATAGTGAATTCGATATGATGAGGCCGACCCTAGGCCTTTCGGATCCCTCATCATAAAGAATCGTAGCGGCATAAAAAAATGTTGGTTGTCTGTAAAGTCGGTTTACGGACGAGTATTTTAGGTGATAACGTCATTAGAAGGCATTGATGAAAAATGAACAACACGCGGTGTTCCCAAGCGGTCCACCATCTAAATACTAACCGCACCCGACGCTACTTGATTACGGTATTCAGACGACAGCCGATACATCTGAGATTGCTCGGACTGTGTTGGGGTTTGGTAAGGAAACGCAAGCACTCATGAGCTGCTCGTGAGTGTGCGCTGACCCCCCCCACCCCCCCAACGAGCAATTATTAAACGCACGCGTTCATGAGTAATTGTCTGTGAGAATTTTTTTTCGATTTGGAAATGGGCGCATACATATATCCAAAATACAAACTCCAGACTTTTTCACACGAATTCTTCAGAATCGTATTTGTCGTCTTAGAACCGAATTAGTCTCTGGAAAATTTCCGCAGATCCTCAGCGAAAGACTAAGCTATGCACTGATGTTAGTGGAAAACTGGGTCAAGGAACGAGGCCTGGGAGTAAATCCGGCGAAAACAGGGGTAGTACTCTTCGCAAGGAAAGGATCTGTATCAAGATACACCTACTCCCGTATGAATGGTATAGATCTGATCTATGGAAAATCTGCCAAATATCTTGGCATAACTTGGACTCGAAGCTTAGTTGGAGAGAAAATATTGAGGAAAGAATCAAAAAGGCCTACGTGGCACTATATTCGTGCAAGGTAGCCTTTGGAAAACATGGGGCCTCAAACCGAGGTGAGTACATTGGTTGTACATTGCGGCGGTTGGACCTATTCTTGTTTATGGCTCGGTTGTCTCGTGGAAAGCGCTCGAGAAAAAATGTCATCTTCAGAGTGTGTCAAAGGTTCAAAGGGCAGGCTGTCTGGCGGTGACGGGATCTATGAAGTCCACACCAACGGTGGCTATTGAAGTCATGCTGAACCTCCCATCCCTGGACATTTACTGCGAGAGCATCGCAACAAGAACTGCGCTAAGACTACAGGAATCCGGTTTCTGGAAAAAGAGTCCTCACAGACATGCATCAGTCCTGAATCGATGGGCCGTCTCGAGATTCAGAGCCGTAACGGATTATGTCACCCGACTTCCTTCCTGGGAGAGGAGATTCTCTATTAGAATTCCCTCCAGGGAGGAATGGACCGGTGATTTGGTACGCACGGAAAGTGAACTGGCATTCTACACCGGCGGATCCAAAATGGATGTTGGCACAGGTGCCGGAGTCTACTTTGAGTCTCGGGATATGCATCGCTCCTATAGGCTCGATGATGGATGCAGTGTCTTCCAAGCTGAGGTCTTCGCTATCAAGCAGGCTATCAGGAAAAAGGATCAGCATCTATTTTGACAGTCAGGTAGCCATTAAGACTTTGCAGGCAGCATGGATAAGATCCAAACTCATCAAACTCTGCAAGGAGAAGTTAGAAGAGATATCCAATGTAAATGAGTTGACCCTTTGCTGGATACCTGGTCATATGAATATCTCTGGAAACGAGCTGGCTAGGGTGGGATCAAGTGCAAACATTGCGCATATCTCAGCTGAGGCCAAAGCGCCACTCAGTGCGCTCTACAGGGAGATAGAGTCGGAGCTATTAGTGAAAGCCAATAAGCGATTGTATCGCTTAGATACTTGCGCAACAGTGAGATCGACTTGGCCCGTCTATGATAAGAAAAGAACGTACAATCTGCTGAAGTTCAATCGGGAATATTCGACTGGCAGTTGGTACCCTATCCTACCATGCAGCTCGACTAGGCCAGCCCTACAATGACTTCTGCAGAAGCTGCAGGGACGAAGAGGAAATTGATACTATTCCGTCAAACTTCCAAAAAACTGCACCGGCAAAGTTTCCTTGTTATTATTAACTAGCTTTTGCCCGCGGCTTCGCTCGCGTTAAATTCGGGGTAACACGGTTCCCCTTTCCTGATTTAAAACACAGAAGAGAACTCGGAACAGAATGTTATTTTAATACGCTACTGTAGACGATATTATATGTCTTTCCATTTGGGGATAGAATGTAAAGATTCTGGGCATTGGACACACGCGGACAGCACGGCTTTTCTAAGTTCACCCCAGCCACCTTTAATGTTTGACCTTGCGCTTTGTTAATGGTCATAGCGAAACTAAGCTTTTGGAGGAAATTGTAGCCTCTTAAACTGGAACGGGAGATCTGTGGGAATTATTGGGATTCGTGGGATCATTACATTTTCACCCTTTCCTATGCCGGTTAAGATAGTGGCGCTAATGATATTGCGGCCAAGTTGTGTGACACGAAGTCTCGTCCCATTATATAATCTCGGGGCATCTAAATTTCGTATAAGCATGACTGGGACGCTTGGTAGTCAAATAACAGAGTATAGGTAACGTATGCACTATAGTGTGAAGCGCGGCCTGATGCCCGCACTTAAGTACAGATAGAGAGCACACGACGTTAGCGCCATCTATCGTAATTCAAGAGTAACACTTATTTATGATTCGAAGGCTGATTGTTTTCCCAAAAGCTGATTGATTTATGGTTGTTTTAATTAAATTATTTTATTATTCGTTTGTATTATCATAGAACCCATACTAATTTTGCGGAGAGTCTCCCCTACTGATTTTTTTTTTTTGCTGCATACAGACTTAACGGGGACTAGAAAGAAACAAAAAGTAGCCTATGTCACTCTCCATCCCTTCAACTATCTCCACTTAAAAAATCACGTCAATTCGTCGCTCCGTTTTACCGTGAAAGACGGACAAACAGACACACACACTTTCACATTTATAATATTAGTACAGATTTGTGTCCTTAACAACACGGCCGTAACGCTTTTTCGTGTGAAAAAAAATCGTAATACCCCGTCTATATACAGAAGTTTCACTTCAAAAAAAGTGTGGATACATTTATAGTAGAGAATCTAAATTTTGTCTAAACCTGTAAGACACACCGTTTAGCTAAAAAACGCGAAAAACCCTTTTTTGCGAACTTTCACCGTCAATCAAGGGAGATTGATGGCGACCTTTCACAATTCATTTATAAGAGTATTCTGAACATTCATATCAATTTATAGCTCTATGGGAAGTTTTGTAACCTTCAAAGTCTTATTTGACTGGACTATTAGCTTATACGCTGTTGTTCTATGTTATACATTGCTGCGGCCTCCTAGGTAGTTTAGTTTTGGTCTCCTTATGTAAAAGTATTCGTAAAAGGGACGACTAATTTCCCTTATGCCAATATTCTTTTGAATTGTCTAAGCGATTGGGCCCTATCAACTATTTTGTGTGACATTTTGTTCCGCTTATGACTGGCTTATTTAAACTATCAGAAGGTCTTTTGTACATAGTATTGTAGCTGATACAGGCATGGTCATTCTACAGCTCAACCTAAGGGGGCATTCAAGTATTACGTAACGCAATTTGGGGGGGGGGGGGGTCTTGTAATACGTTACGAAGCGTTACAAGGGCGGGAGGTGGGGTTCGAACAACGCGTTATGTAACATTTTTTTTATTTAAATAAAAAACTATGGAATTAGTCTCCGAAGTTGGCAACTTTTTTCGTTTTTGTTTTACGGCTAGTCCCTCGACTGTTTTGCACATAATTTTTATTTTGTTTTCGTTGTCAGTATTCGTTAGTGTTTTAAACACGAAATACGCACAAGCAGTTCATACTGTAATGTCCTCAAAAGAGGGAGACTTGCATTATCAGCCGTTCTTAGCCTATAAAGGCTCTCATACTGACTTGCCAGCGCAATTGTGCCAAAAAAAAAAAAAAAAAAGCAACCTGCCCTTCTGCAGCTCAAGAAGCACTAATTGGACTTACTCCACTGCACCTTTTTATTGAAAAGGTCGCATTACGTAGTGCTATCAGAATTCTTCGCTCGGGAACAGACCTATGGGTCACATGTCAATCCTCCAACAGCTTCCTGAGCTGGATATGAATACCACGGTCTCAGACGCATTACCACACACCTTCCCTTTTGACGAAGAGATTTAAGATATTGATCCCAACCCGCACAGCTTGGAAAACCAGTGATCTCTTGCTCAACGTCAACGGCCTTAGGTGGTATACTGATGGTTCCAAAATTATTTCTGGCATTGTCGCCGGCATCTTTGGACCAAATTGGAGGATTAGCAAGACCCTATGAATGAGCTCCAGTATCTTCTAATCTGAATTATAACCATCCTAACATCCACCAATCTAAACTTAGAGACTGGCATAAGAGGAATAACCATCAGTATACTCTATGATAGCCAAGCAGAGCTGACTTCGTATAGCACGAACTCCAAATCCCTTAGGGAAAGCCATGATGCCCTAAAAGACCCATCCAAAAAAAAAAAAACAAAATCAAACTCTGGTGGGTGCCAGGGCACAAAGGTATTAAAAGCAATGAAATCGCTTATCATCTCGAAAGGAAAAGTTCCAGCGAAAGGTACATAAGTCCTGAATCTTTCTGCGGCAGTGAGAAAAATCGCAACACCTGCCCTTTTGACTTTGCCAATCGAAAAGATTTATACGACCCCTGAACAAACACTCTATTAATATTTTTAAACCTAATAGAGTCGATATCAGAAGACTGGTCAGCTACCTTACAGTCGTCTGAAACTGAATTACGAATCTGTCTTGAGGACGAAAAAACTGCAGGACACATACCATATGAGTGCGCTGCCTCCTAAGGGGATCATCTCAGCTCCTACGAGAGACATTCTCAATTTCATTAAAGAAATGGAGAAGCTCCTGGCTAGGAGGCACAATAGATCTATAAAGGTCGCAGTGCCTCTTGCTATTTGTTAGCACTAGTCCCCATAGTTAAAACGATATTTTAGCGACTTTCTGGGTACTGTGCGCAACATAATTGTGACTTTTAGGTAAAAATGGTCACTTGGATGTTACGTAACGTGTAGGAGGAGGGGGGTGTAGAGAAGGGGGGGGGGGGGGGGGGGGGGGTCAAAAATCTTAAAAAATTGCGTTACGTATTACTTGAACGCCCCCTAATGAGGAGAGTACTGATCAAGCATTTTAGTTGCTACTTTTATCATTAAATGTGTTTGAGAGTTATATAAAGTAAAGTTCCAAGCTCGACTAAGACCTGTCTACTCGTATAAAAATTATTTTCTTACTTAAACGTTGCTTGTCAAAAATATGCCTTTCAAGCCTAGACGCTGTAGAAGACACAAACGTTTTCTGCTAATAATTACACGATTTAGAGTGGGCTCAGTATTTATTTTTAATTAATTCTTTACGTCCACGCAGGCATTTTTAGGAAAGTCGATTTGAAGGATAAATGTTAAGTGAATTAGGCCGAGATACACTATAAAAAAGGTACAAAATACGAAACATAAATAAGTAATTTTGTGAGAACGTATTAAGATAAGTCCATAGACGAAAATATCACTTAAAGCCAATTGGTGGTGGAAAAAGGACAATACATATAGCAACCAAATATAAGAACCAAAAAGCTCTGAAGTGTTTATATGAATCACAAATATTTAAGTAGAAAATGCATAGACTTGGGGCAAGGTTAAAACTAACTATTACACTGTCAATCCCAATTTAGATCATTTCAATACTATCCGCACTGCCAACGTAAATGCATTTTCCACCGAGTATATATTGAGTAACTATCTAAGATACATATATAGCGAATAATGCTCCAAACACCGAAATATGCATAATTAGTTATTTTACGATTCGTTTAAACATACGCACATTTATTGGTTTATGTCATTGCAATTGGCTTTTGTTATTACTATTTTCGCAGCACACGCAAATAATTATGCAGCAGATACAGATATACACAAAACACGAACCAAAGATTTTATTTAATTTTTGATATAAATTGTAGAGTTAACTGTTACTCGAACTTAAATAAAAAAAAAAAAGAAAAAGAAATGACAGCGATAAATAAAGTGTGTAAACGTCCCACTCCTTTATTTTTTCAAAGCTAAAGGATTAAGTTAGTAGTATTAGTACGAGTAAGAAACACCTTAGAGGGCATGGGCTCTCAACCTGGCGAGATGCCAGCAACGATCCCTGTTTAAATGCCCGGGTCAAGTTGACATACGGCCTCCTCGCGGCGCCCTCTGGAAAGCCTCTTCAACAGCCGTTGGGAGGTGAACAAACGTATGCAGCGGAAAAAAATCCCGACCAGAATGGCGGTTGTGCGGCGGCGGTCTAACAATCCGCCCACGTAAAAAACCTAAAAGTTATGAATGAGCAAGATGCCTCGGATACACGGACGGATACTCGACGACGACAACGCACGAAAAAGGAACACGATTTGCGAGTATGCTCCTGGAATGTCAGAACCCTGTACACTCTCGGAGCTGCCAATAAACTAAAAGGAATCCTCATGCAGTACAAGGCGGATATTAATGCGGTCCAGGAAATACGCTGGATAGGAAACGGTATGATCACAAAAGGTTGCACTTACTGGGATGCGGATTTGTCGTGGGAAAGCGGTTAAGGTCGAAGGTCATCGACTTTAAACCTATAAGTGATCGCCTGGCTGTGATCCGCATCAGAGGCAGATTTTCTAACATCAGCCTAATATGTGCACACGCCCCTACCGACGAGGCTGAAGACCCTAGCAAGGAGGACTTCTATGACCTCCTGGACAACACCTACGGAGCTTGTCCGGAGTAAGATGTTAAAATCGTGCTCGGGGACTTCAACGCCAAAATCGGTAAGGAGGACACCCTTGGCGGAGTGATCGGAAAGTACAGCCTCCAACAACAGAACCGTCGAACCGCCAACCAAATCGACCATGTGCTCATTGACGCAAGGCACCCGTCAAACATCCTCCTGGATGTGCGGACATTCAGAGGGGTAAATGCCGACTCTGACCACTTCCTCGAAGCAGCAAGATTCAGAGCTCGACTGTCCATTGTCAGGAAGCTGCACCAGCCCATCAGGAGAAGGTTCGACATTGGGCGCCTTAGCACACCGGAGGTTGCCGGAATCTACAGGGAGCAGCTGAGCGAAAGACTCTACGGTATGCCTACGTCGAACACAAATGCCAATAATATGTGGCTGCATTGCCGCTCAGCCATTCAGGAAGTAGCCGAAACCACCTTAGGATACCTACCACCCCCGACAAGAAACCCGTGGTATGATGGCGAGTGTGAGCAGAAAAAGGCAGCAACCGACGAGGCGTACCAAAAGGCGCTGCAGAGGAAAACCAGGGCAACGCAAGAAGAGTACCGAGCCAGAAGAAGGGAGGAGAAAAAACTACTGCGACAAAAGAAAAGAATCTTCGCAGCCTCCCAGCTCAAGGATATCGAGGAGCCTAGGGATAAACATAAAATACGAGCCTTTTACAAGAAAGCCAAAGGCCTTGCAGGAGGCTTCAAAAAGGGCACCCTGGCTCTTCGAAACTACGAGGGTAATCTTGTCACCGACCCGCAGGGAATAGTGGATGTATTTAAGCAGCACTTCCAGCAGGTGCTTAACGAGCATGACCCAGAGAGAGTGGTAGGGACCGAGGAAATCCCAACTCCAGCCGCTGAAGTATTCCTCCCACCCAGCATCGAAGAAGTCGGCACAGCTATTCAGAAGCTGCAGAACAACAAGGCCGCAGGTTCAGATGGCTTGCCATCAGAGCTCTTCAAGGCTGGCGGCGATGTTCTGGTAGGGAGCATGCACCAGATCATCTGCAGAATTTGGGAAGATGAAAGCATGCCCGACGACTGGAATACCAGCTCTATATGCCCCATCCACAAAAAAGGCGATCCTACCTCTTGCAAGAACTATAGAGGTATATCCCTGCTCAATGTCGCATACAAGATCCTGTCCAGCGTATTTTGTTTGAACTCTAAAACCATTTTGCACCGCACTAATCGGCAGCTACCAGTGCGGCTTTCGACCCGGCAAATCAACTATAGACTAAATTTTCACACTTCGACAAATCCTGGAAAAGACCAACGAGTTCCGAATCGATACAAACCATCTTTTCATCGATTTCAAAGCCGCATACGACAGCATTCATCGTGAAGGACTGTTTGGTGCGATGGCCGAATTCGGGATCCCGGGAAAACTGATCCAGTTGTGTCGCGCCATGCTAAAAACCTCGGACCTCGGAACCATTCGAAACATGCACCGGATTTCGCTGTCATGTGACTTCTTTAACCTGGTGCTGGAGCAGATAGTGCAACGGGCAGGCATCAACAGGGAAGGCACTATCTTCTACAAGTCCGTCCAGCTGCTAGGATACGCGGATGATATCGACATCATCGCGTGTTCTCGCCGTGGCATTGTGGAAGTATTCACGGCGATTGAAGAACAGGCGAAACGAGTTGGTCTTAAGGTCAAGGAGGACAAGACGAAGTACATGCTGTCAAGCAAAAACCAATCCGTCGCTCCCCACCTGGGACAAAATATAACACCTGACAGCTACAATTTCGAGGTAGTTAAGGAGTTTGTCTACCTCGGGGCAAACGTAAATTCCACAAATGACACCACAGTGGAGATCCGGCATAGAATCGCCCTTGGCAACCGCTGCTACTTCGGCTTGGGGTCAAAACTCCTCACTCGAAAGACCAAACGCTCATACTGCCAGTCTTGCTGTACGGAGCCGAAAGCTGGACGATAAGCAGGACGGCGGAGCTGATTTTGGGTTCTTTCGAAAGAAAAATTCTGCGCCGGATATTTGGTCCTGTCTGTGAGGAAGGTGAATGGAGAAGAAGACACAACCGCGAACTCTACGAGCTGTACCAAGATGTGGATGTAGTCCGGAAGGCAAGGATCCGTCGACTACACCGGCTCACCGGCTACATCGAGCACATGGATATCAACGCTCCAGCTAAGAGGGTCTTCGACTCCGAGCCTCCTGGTTCGAGAAGAAGAGGAAGACCGAACCTCCGGTATAAGGACAAAGTAATCGCGGATGTAAGACATCTCGCTCTTAGACAGCTGGAAGCAGCGTGCCCGTCAAGACCGTCAAGGATGGAAGGCAGCTATAGCTCAGGCTCAGATCCTCCATGGATCGCAGGCCTGATAAGTAAGTAAGTAAGTAAGTGTGCCAAAACATAAAACAGTAAACCAAAAGTTAAACATTAAACAATTGTAAAGGACATTGGTCCTACATTGTACAGCTACCTTATAATTGTTGTTAATACATTAGCTAGATGTCAAAAACACAGATATGTTTAAATAAAGGAGGAAAACAGAAAAAAAATTGTTCAAAAAGGAATCAAATCACACATACATACATACGTATATATGCACGCTCATAACCATACATCACACATACACATACAACGATCAGTAAACAAATGAATAAATCGAAATCCAGTTAAAAGGACACAACGAAACAAACAAATCAAAATAAATTGCATGGAGAGCTTGATATCGGAGAATAAAACTGATTTACATCCAAATATTACAAGAAACGTAAATAACGGGATATGCATACATATACATATACATACATGTGTACATGTATATATATATTCGTTCGTTTTAATTTGGGGACGTACACACACAAAATGTCTATGCAACCCATAGACCCTCGGTTTTGTTAGGTTTTTTGTCAACAATTTTTAAGAAGCCTTGCTTGCTTGCTTGCTTGCTTGCTTGCTTGCTTGCTTGCTTGCTTTTCAGCGATATTTATTGCCCGCGATTTGAAAAACACAATTTTTGGTTAAATAAAACGTTTTTCCTGATCGCTTTGATTTGGTTATGTTAATGACATATGTTAATTACATATGATATGGATTTCGGCTGGTTGGTAGCAGTAGAGTAGCACAAGCACCTGTCCTGAGGATGATGTTTGTAAATAAGATGACACGTCCGTCTCGATCATACAGCTTCTTAGGGTATCAGGTATAAACATGCCTCTTAGCCCGGCACCTTGTGCGAAAAATTGCGCCGTACGTTTTAGCCAGTTGAAGGATATTGCGAGCTTGTTTCCTTTGATCTTTTTATAATGCTGAATCGGCAAGTTTCTGTACTATTCTCTCTAAATCTGTTTGAGTATCTCGATATATGTACATATGGATGAGGAGGAAGGGAAGCACTTGAAATTAATAAATTGTTCTCGTTTCTATTATCGTCGGCTCTTGCTGGTGCTGGTGATCCTTATCTATTATCATTGCTTTTATTGTTTTCATTTAACTCAACATAAATTAAGAATTCGAGAACGCATCGTTCAGCCAATATATTTAAATCCTAGTAAAGAAAAAGAGTAAAAAGGATACATGATTTAAATGCATATAATCTCGAGTATATATGTATATATGTGCATATACGTATATTTCATTCAGATTCTTGGTAACATGTACATGGCCTGAGTTAGCACACATTAATCTGGAGGGGAGTCAACCTTTTCACAAGCCAAGTGAACAACCTAAATCCTATCGGTCTATCAGCTTAACATGGGAGAGTACGATAAGCTTGGCGCCAAAAATTGATAACGCTTTCTGATAGAGGGGTCAAAAACAAGCATTTGGGGTGGGGGTGGTTATGTCTATCTCGCCCCGTTTAGAAGGTAGGGGGAGACACATAATGGAAGTGAAACTTCCACGGATAAGTACATTAACAATCTGCACACATTCCGTGTTGTTTTCTTCACAGGTTTTTTGTTTGTTGAAGGCTTCTGCTATCCGCTGGAGCACTCAGACGCAATCACTGGTCCATTGTACTCCAGACAGACACCTTCCATTACTGTATTTTCTCCGTTTTCCGGAGAAAAATTTGAAGGAGCTTCAGTGCTGTAGAGCTAAGGGATTCGGCACACACCACGTCGGCTCCAAGGGTGCGCCACCGTATGCGAGCAAAGGCGGGACAATAACAGAGGAAATGCTCTGCAATATCATCCTCCTCTTCGCCACATGCAGCACAGGTAGGCGTCTCACTGATGCCGAGCACGTAGAGATGCTTGTAGTCGATTCTCCTTAAAGACAGGAGGAATGGTGCAGATTTTTTGCAGACATCAGGGCATAAGCGCTTAGTCATCCTGCAACCCGGACAATCCCTCCATCTACGGTTGTGTGTGTTAAATACACAATCGTTAATGTAGGAATTTACCGTGGACGTAGGTAGACCTAGAGCGGGTTCAGGTCCTGAGAAGCTCTCCTCTGAACCCATTCTAGCGAGTTCGTCAGAGGTCTCATTTCCTGGGATCCCAGAGTGGCCTGGAACCCATACAAGCCTTAATGAACTTAGTCTGCCGACTCTGTTCAAGAAGGACTTGATTTCAGCCACTAATTATGAGCTAGTTAAGGGGTTACACACAGCTTTTAGTGCAGCTTGGCTGTCACTACATACGCATATGCTTTCCCCCTTCCACCTGTGCTTCACAACATAGTGCATGACCATTAGGATTGCGTATATCTCTGATTGGAAGACAGACGCATATTTTCCTAAGGAGAAGTGCAGTCGAATGTTTTCGCGCTCAAAGAAGACCCCAGCACCGGACCCCCGCCCAGATCTGGAGCCATCCGTGAAAATGCGAAGACTATCCTTTCCAGGTTCAGAATCCAGCCATAGCCAATCCTGACGCCATAGAAACTCGACTGTGAAATTACGACGCAATAGGATAACGGGCGTCAGTGCGTCAGAAGGCATGTCCATGAGGCAGGGGTCGCAGGACAATTCTTAAGCAAGCACACCGTTATTCCTATGCGAGTTGCACCAAAAGCCATTTCTCTTCAGACGAGACATGGCTTTCAGAGCACACCCTCTGATAAATATATCAAGAGGTGGAAGGTTCATCATAACATCTAGAGCAGCGCCCGGCGTGCTGGCGAAAGCCCCCGTGCAGCTGAGACAAACCGTTCTTTGAAGTTTGGTGAAAGAGGCTATGACGTGTTTGCGTTTTAGTCTGTTCCACCAGACAACCGATGCATATGAGATTATAGGTCTTATCATTGCCGTGTAGATCCAAAGGACCTTTGCCGGCGATAGGCCCCATGTTTTGCCAAAAGCTCCTTTGCATTGCCAGAAAGCTGACAGGAAAGGATCTGTATCAAGATACACCTACCCCCGTATGAATGGTATAGATCTGATCCATGGAAAATCTGCCAAATATCTTGGCATAACTTGGACTCGAAGCTTAGTTGGAGAGAAAATATTGAGGAAAGAATCAAAAAGGCCTACGTGGCACTATATTCGTGCAAGGTAGCCTTTGGAAAACATGGGGCCTCAAACCGGGGTGAGTACATTGGTTGTACATTGCGGCGGTAAGACCTATTCTAGTCTATGGCTCGGTAGTCTGGTGGAAAGCACTCGAGAAAAAATGTCATCTTCAGAGTGTGTCAAAGGTTCAAAGGGCAGGCTGTCTGGCGGTGACGGGATCTATGAAGTCCACACCAACGGTGGCTATTGAAGTCATGCTGAACCTCCCATCCCTGGACATTTACTGCGAGAGCATCGCAACCAGAACTGCGCTAAGACTACAGGAATCCGGTTTCTGGAAAAAGAGTCCTCACAGACATGCATCAGTCCTGAATCTATTGGCCGTCTCGAGATTCAGAACCGTAACGGATTATGTCACCCGACTTCCTTCCTGGGAGAGGAGATTCTCTATTAGAATTCCCTCCAGGGAGGAATGGACCGGTGATTTGGTACGCACGGAAAGTGAACTGGCATTCTACACCGGCGGATCCAAAATGGATGTTGGCACAGGTGCCGGAGTCAGCATCTATGTTGACAGCCAGGCAGCCATTAAAGCTTTGCAGGCAGCATGGATAAGATCCAAACTCGTCAAACTCTGCAAGGAGAAGTTAGAAGAGATATCCAATGTAAATGAGGTGACCCTTTGCTGGGTACCTGGTCTTATGAATATCTCTGGAAACGAGAGGGCGAACGAGCTGGCTGGGGTGGGATCAAGTGCAAATATTGCGCAGATGCCCGATGAATGGAATCTCAGTATCGTTTGCCCGGTCCATAAGAAAGGAGACCCCTATGACTGCGCCAATTACAGAGGGATAAGCTTCCTGAACATCGCGTACAAGATCCTCTCTGCCGTACTGTGAAAGTGCCTGAAGCCATTCGTGGACAATCTGATAGGTTCCTACCAGTGTGGTTTCAGGCCAGAAAATTCCACGATAGACCAAATATTTACACTACGGCAGATCTTGGAGAAGACCCATGAATTCCAGGTCGACACGCACCATCTTTTCGTCGACTATAAAGCCGCGTATGACAGTGTTTATAGAGACGAGCTATACAAAGCCATGTCATGTTTTAACTTTTCTGCCAAACTCTTCAGACTATGCAGGATGACTTTGGAGAACGCTCGCTGCTCCATCCGAATCGGTGAACACCTTACCGATAGTTTTGATGTCAAAAAAGGATTTAGGCAGGGCGATGCGCTGTCGTGTGATTTCTTCAACATCATATTGGAAATGATTGTGCAAAAACCACTGGCCAATACAGGAGGCACAACCTATTTCAAATCGTCGCAACTCCTTGCATACGCCGACGATATTGACATAATAGGTAGATCACAGCGAGATGTCCATGAGGCGTTTGCGAGTATTGAGTTCGAGGCGGCGAAAATTGGTCTGGCGGTAAACGAGGGCAAAACTAAATGTACGCTGTCATCAAAAAAGAACGCCCACCACCGACGTCTCGGCCAGAACGTTTGTATAGACAGATATAAGTTCGAGGTAGTTAAGGACTTCGTCTACCTTGGCTCCGCAGTGACCTGGAACAACGACATCAGTTCCGAAATCAAACGCAGAATCACTCTTGCCAGTCGCTGTTTCTTTGGGCTCAGGAGGCAATTGAGTAATAGTGTCCTCTCCCGAACGACAAAGTTGACTCTATATAAGACCCTTATCATCCCGGTCCTGTTGTACAGGGCAGAAGCATGGACACTATCAAAAGCGGATGAGGAGGTCCTTGGTCGGTTCGAGAGAAAGATTTTGCGCGTGATTTTTGGGCCTATAAGCGCAGACGGGGGATGGAGGAAAAGATTCAACCACGAACTTTACGGGCTGTACAGCGACATGAATCTAGTCAGGCGTCTACGGATTCAACGCCTAAGATGGCTGGACCTTGTACAGCGATGGGACACCACAGCTCTAGCCTGGAGAGTCTTTGAATCCAACCCCGAGGGACGAAGAAGCAGATTACGGCCGCACTTAAGATGGCGCACACAGGTGGAAGGGGTCCTCAGTCAACTGGGTGTGCGGCAATGGAAAAGGCTAGCAAAAGATCGTGCTAAATGGAGGGGTATGTTGGTTGAGGCCCAGGTTTACACCGAACTGTAGCGCCCATTAAGATGAAGAGGAAATTTTCAAACTTCTACAACATGCCACCTACTTGTAAAATCGGTAAATCGAGATGAGCAAGAAATTTAGCATTTGAAAGAGCTACAAGGTCCCCAGGTGCTATTGAAGAAGGCAAAAGAAAGGATCGTGAAAGGAAAAGAGCAAAGAAAAACATATACAAAACTGCTGAAAATAACGGTCGTGAAACATGCCCTGAAAGTCTTCAAACAATGAATGCACTTATCTTTAGTTCCTCTAAAGCAAATGTTTGCCATAGAAAAAGAAGAAGATAGAGAAGATGGAGTACTTTAAAGTTGGGTCCTGAACAAGTTGCTGTGTATGTCAATAGATGGCGGGATATAAGTCTAATTAACCAATTTTTACGAGAAAAAAGGGAAATAGTTAAGGAAAGAAAAAAACCTGAAAGAAAACTGAAACGCTGTTGAGGTACTTTTAGAGCCCGGCTCAAATAAGCCGCTGCGAAGCGAGATGAAATGATGAGCTGCTCAGATCGATGGCAAGTTGATGTTCGTGAATCGAGTCTCAAACTCTCGGCGGGGGCCATGAGTGTTGTCCATTACCATACCAGTCTCACGAACTTTTTGCACAAGCTTGCACTCAATTTGGAAAAAGTTTTTAATATTCCCCAACGTTGTTCAAGCATAAAGGCAGGACTCTGACTTTATGTCAAGATTTCGAGCCGGAAACAGGTGTGTCAGTGTCAAATCAATAAAAAATAAAATAAAATAAGAAAAACCACTAAATGGCCCACCTCTAATATATCTTTTGGATTAAAAGAAATCAATTCGCAGATAGATGTGCTTACCTGTTTTAATAGCGTCTCTAAATAAAATATTTGCTTTCACTTCGGTGATGTAACAGGAACTTAGTATGCGAATCAAAGCTTTGCTTTTCGCACTGACTTTAAAGGGAACAAGGTGTCGATTCATGTCCATTATTTCTGCCCCAATCCTGCGATTCAGTCCTGTAACCCAGGAATAACCTAATACGAATATGGAATAAAGCAAACGTTTGGCTTATACGAATCAGGGATTAATTGGTTGGTTATAACTATTCTTCTGCTTTTTATTTTGAGCTAAGCTTTAGACGTATTCTGCGTCTAATTAGCTTTTGTTTTGTCAATTGTTTTATTTATTTATTTACCGTCTTTCAAGTTACAAGCTTTATGAAGACTACAAACTAAGACCGAATTATATAACACATTTATGTGTAGCAAACGCAATCAAATCAATAGCAGAATCAAACTCATTAGGATCAATACATGCACTATTGATTGGATTGTTCCTGGCATAACTTGTACTATGGTATGGAACATTTAAAAAAAAAACCGGCCAAGTGCGAGTCGGACTCGCGCACGAAGGGTTCCGTACCATCTGTATATATCTCATGATGAGATATAGTTGATCATCAAAGTGTCCACTGAATTCAAATCAATTATCTTACTTGACAGCAACGATGTGAAAAGGTGAATAACAATAATGGGAAATATGGGAAAAAGGCTTGCAGCTAGGATTAATTCATCAATGACACAAACGAGATCGAAACTGGGAAGTTTGCTACTGGTTGTGGGATATTGTCGGCTAACCTTAGGTCATCGACTTTAAACCTATAAGTGATCGCCTGGCTGTGATCCGCATCAGAGGCAGACTTTATAACATCAGCCTTATATGTGCACACGCCCCTACCGACGAGGCTGAAGACCCTATCAAGGAGGACTTCTATGACCTCCTGGACAACGCCTACGGAGCTTGTCCGGAGTACGATGTAAAAATCGTGCTCGGGGACTTCAACGCCAAAATCGGTAAGGAAAACACCCTTGGCGGAGTGATCGGAAGGCACAGCCTCTACGATACAACAACAGATAACAGCTTCCGACTCGCTGACTTTGCGACAGCTCGTAGTGCGGTGATAAGTAGCACAAGATTCCCTCGCAAGCGTATCCACACAGCAACCTGGCGATCTCCGGACGGTCGAACAGCCAACCAAATCGACCATGTGCTCATTGACGCAAGGCACGCGTCAAACATCCTGGATGTGCGAACATTCAGAGGGGCAAATGTCGACTCTGACCACTTCCTCGTAGCAGCAAGATTCAGAGCTCGACTGTCCAATGTCAGAAAGCTGCACCAGCCCATCAGGAGGAGGTTCCACATTGGGCGCCTGAGCACACCGGAGGTTGCCAGAGTCTACAGGGAGCAGCTGAGCGAAAGACTCTACGGTATGCCTACGTCGAACACAAATGCCAATAATATGTGGCTGCATTGCCGCTCAGCCATTCAGGAAGTAGCCGAAACCCCCTTAGGATACCTACCACCCCCGACAAGAAACCCGTGGTATGATGGCGAGTGTGAGCAGAAAAAGGCAGCAACCGACGAGGCGTACCAAAAGGCGCTGCAGAGGAAAACCAGGGCAGCGCGAGAAGAGTACCGAGCCAGAAGATGGGAGGAGAAGAAACTACTGCCACAAAAGAAAAGAATCTTCACAGCCTCCCAGCTCAAGGATATCGAGGAGTCTAGGGATAAACATAAAATACGAGCCTTTTACAAGAAAGCCAAAGGCCTTGCAGGAGGCTTCAAAAAGGGCACCCTGGTTCTTCGAAACTGCGAGGTTAATTTTGTCACCGACCCGCAGGGAATTGTGGATGTATTTAAGCAGCATTTCCAGCAGCTGCTTAACGAGCATGACCAAGAGAGAGTGGTAGGGACCGAGGAAATCCCAACTCCAGCCGCTGAAGTAGTCCTCCCACCCAGCATCGAAGAAGTCGGCACACCTATTCAGAAGCTGAAGAACAACAAGGCCGCAGGCTCAGAACTCTTCAAGGCTGGCGGCGATGTTCTGGTAGGGAGCATGCACCAGATCATCTGCAGAATTTGGGAAGATGAGAGCATGCCCGACGACTGGAATACCAGCTCTATATGCCCCATCCACAAAAAAGGCGATCCTACCTCTTGCAAGAACTATAGAGGTATATCCCTGCTCAATGTCGCATACAAGATCCTGTCCAGCGTATTGTGTGAACGTCTAAAACCATTTTGCACCGCACTAATCGGCAGCCACCAGTGCGGCTTCCGGCCCGGCAAATCGCCTATAGACCAAATTTTCACACTTCGACAAATCCAGGAAAAGACCAACTATTGTCGAATCGATACATACCATCTTTTCATCGATTTCAAAGCCGCATACGACAGCATTCATCGTGAAGCACTGTTTGGGGCGATGGCCGAATTCGGGATCCCGGTAAAACTGATCCAGTTGTGTCGCGCCACGCTAAAAAACACGCGATGCACCGTGCAACTCGGTTCTAGGACCTCGGAACCATTCGAAACATGCACCGGATTTCGGCAAGGAGATGCGCTATCATGTGACTTCTTCAACCTGGTGCTGGAGGAGATAGTGCGACGGGCAGGCGTCAACAGGGAAGGCACTATCTTTTACAAGCCCATCCAGCTGCTAGGATACGCGGATGATATCGACATCATCGCGTGTTCTCGCTGTGAAATTGTGGAAGCATCACGTCGATTGAAGAACAGGCGAAACGAGTTGGTCTTAAGGTCAATGAGGACAAGACGGAGTACATGCTGTCAAGCAAAAACCAATCCGTCGCTCACCACCTGGGACAAGATATAACAATTGACAGCTACAATTTCGAGGTAGTTAAGGAGTTTGTCTACCTCGGGGCAAACGTAAATTCCACAAATGACACCACAGTGGAGATCCGGCGTAGAATCGCCCTTGGCAACCGCTGCTACATCGGCTTGTCCAAACAAAACTCCTCACTCGAAAGACCAAAGTCATGCTTTACAAAACGCTCATTCTGCCAGTCTTGCTGTACGGAGCCGAAAGCTGGACGATAAGCAGGACAGCGGAGCTGATTTTGGGTTCTTTCGAAAGAAAAATTCTGCGCCGGATATTTGGTCCCGTCTGTGAGGAAGGTGAATGGAGAAGAAGACACAACCGCGAACTCTACGAGCTGTACCAAGATGTGGATGTAGTCGGGAAGGCAAGGATCCGTCGACTATACCGGCTCACCGGCCACATCGAGCACATGGACATCAACGCTCCAGCTAAGAGGGTCTTCGAATCCGAGCCTCCTGGTTCGAGAAGAAGAGGAAGACCGAACCTCCGGTATAAAGACCAAGTAATCGCGGATGTAAGACATCTTGGTCTTGACAACTGGAAGCAGCGTGCCCGGGACCGTCAAGGATGGAAGGCAGCTATAGCTCGGGCTCAGATCCTCCATGGATCGCAGGCCTGATAAGTAAGTAAGTGAACAAGGCGATTTTTTAGATGAAAATCATGTCTGTTGTATGGGAGCCCCCCTTAAATATTCATTTTGTTCAGAAATACATCATCTGAAATATTTCAACTGTCTACCTATCACGGTTCATGAGATACAGCCTGGTGACAGACGGACGGACGGACGGACAGCGAAGTCTTAGTAATAGGGTTCCGTTTTACCTTTGGGTACGGAACCCTAAAAATTACTAAAAAACTAAACCAATAGTAATTCAGTGCGATTTTACTGACTGTGTTCATTTTAGAATAGTGAAAGTACAAGTCTTTTCGTACTCAAGGGCAAGTGCGAGTCGGACTCGTGCACAAAGAGTTCCGTGCCATTATCTATAACAAGACACTAGCGCACTTAATCGGTCCAGTAGATTCGAAGATAATTGACTGTGAGCGACGGACAGACGGACACACGAGTGATCCTAAAAGGGTCCCGTTTTTTTTTTTTTTTTTTTTTTTCGGACGCACGGAACCCTAATTAACGCATGGAGATGGGAAACGAAATTTACATATATACAGAGGATGCCCACAATCCTCTCACCACTGCTTTGGTCGATAGTCATCGACGATCTACTACGCAAGCTAACCACTCGGGGCTATGAGGTCATCGGATATGCTGATGACCTGGTTGGGAGCATGAACCAGCTCATCCGTAAGATATGGTCAGAGGAAAGCTTGCCCGAGGAATGGAGTCTCAGCATCGTATGCCCGATCCACAAGAAAGGAGACCGCTCTGATTGCGCCAGCTACAGAGGAATAAGTCTCCTTAACATCGCCTACAATATCTTCCCTGCGGTTTTGTGTGAACGCCTGAAGCCTTTTGTAAATAAGCTGATAGGTCCTTATCAGTGCGGATTCAGGCCAGGGAAGTCCACCATTGACCAAATCTTCACACTACGGCAGATCCGGAAAAAAACCAATGAATTTCAAGTCGACGCTCACCACCTATTTGTCGACTTCAAAGCCGCATACGACAGCGTAATCAGAGACGAGCTATACAACGCTATGTCTACCTTTGACATACCTGCTAAAGTCGTCAGACTATGCAGGATGACTTTGGAGAACGCTCGCTGCTCCATCCGAATCGGTGAACAGCTTACCGATAGTTTTGATGTCAAAAAAGGATTTAGGCAGGGCGATGCGCTGTCGTGTGATTTCTTCAACATCATATTGGAAATGATTGTGCAAAAATCACTGGCCAATACAGGAGGCAAAATCTGTTTCAAATCCTCGCAACTCCTTGCCTACGCGGACGATATTGACATAATAGGTAGATCACAGCGAGATGTCAATGAGGCGTTTGCGAGTGTTGAGATCGAGGCGGCGAAAGTTTGTCTGGCGGTAAACGAGGGCAAAACTAAATATATCTTCTGGTGGTGGCGTTACAGCCCATGAAGGACCAGAGCCAAGCTTTTCTCAATCACCCATGTTGTGTGTGATTTATTTATACAGGTGAAAGGGACCTACAGTTTAATGCCGAATCCGAACGGCGTGAGTCGAGAAGCTTTTTCATGGCAAGTTTACTACGGGGGTTTTGCCAGTACCCCGCCGAGGAGGAACGTCGCGAAATAATTATTCTATAGCGTTGGTGTTATCGGGATCCGAACTCGTTCATCGTGCGCCAGAGTCCAACACACTAACCACTGCGCCCTAAATATATGCTGTCATCAAAAAAGGAAGCTCACCACCGACGTCTTGGCCAGAACGTTCGTATTGGCAGATATAAGTTCGAGGTAGTTAAGGACTTCGTCTACCTTGGCTCCGCAGTGACCTGGAACAACGACATCAGTTCCAAAATCAAACGCAGAATCACTCTTGCCAATCGCTGTTTCTTTGGGCTGGAGGCAATTGAGTAATAGTGCCCTCTCCCGAAGGACAAAGTTGACTCTATATAAGACCCTTATCATCCCGGTTCTGTTGTACGGCGCAGAGGCATAGACACTATCAAAAGCGGATGAGGAGGCCCTTGGTCGGTTCGAGAGAAAGTTTTTGCGCGTGATTTTTGGGCCTATAAACGTAGACGGGGGATGGAGGAGAAGATTCAACCACGAACTGTACGGGCTGTACAGCGACATGACAACGCCTAAGATAGCTGGGCCATGTAGAGCGAATGGACACCATAGCTCCAGCCCGGAGAATATTTGAATCCAACCCCGAGGGACGAAGAAGAAGAGGACGGCCGCCCTTAAGATGGCGCACACAGTTGGAAGGGGACCTCAGCCAACTGGGTGTGCGGCAATGGAAAAGGCTAGCGAAAGATCGTGCTAGATGGAGGGGCATGTTGGTTGAGGCCCAGGTTCACCCCGAACTGTAGCACCCATTAAGAAGAAGAGAAGTCTCTCGTCTGAAACTGAGTGTCGGCTCTGTCTAGAGGACGATGAGACGGCAGAACACATACTATGTGAGTGTGCTGTTCTCTGTCATCTTAGGAAGCGTATCCTTTTCAGTGAAGTTATGACTCCTGAGGGGATCACCCTGGCTCCTACGAGAAGCATTCTCAACTTTATTGTGGAGGTGGAGAGGCTACTCGGCTAAATCGGCTAGCAGGCACAATAGATCTGCAAAGGTCGCAGTGCCGCATTGCTATTGATAGCACTAGCCCTATATATATATATATACATATAAAAAAAAAATACATATATACATATGAACATGTATAGAAAACAGTCCATAGATTCTTATTTTAATATCTATGATACAAGCGACCGCAATAGCGAACCTTTGTCAGATAAAACTCAATCAAAATCACTATGTAGAAGAACTAAGTAGAAGAACTAAGTAGAAGAACTAAGTAGTTAGATTTGGATGTATCTAAAAGACAAATAAGCACATAAGTACGCACTGTCCTTGTTCAAAATGTAGTTGAATAGGAAAACGTTTTCTCTTGTTTCACATTAACAAAACCGAGTTGACTAGAATGTTTTTAAGACAAGCCATTACTGGCAGTGTTTAATGTAATTGTTTGGGAATTGTTTGGTTTTATACGTTAACGTTTCTCCTCGTTCTACAAATCACTCATGCAATACACGGAAAAATAAATGCTGAGTATATAGATAGGAGAATAGATTGTTTTGCTTTTATTTTCGGTTGTTTTCATTTATATAAAAAAAAAAATAAAAAATAAAAATAAATGGAATTATCTAGTTCTTGTTGTGCAATAGACTGGGAGAAATTCGTATAAATATCGCTTTTTTTAGAATACATACACACCTTAAACCCGAGGGTGGTAGATACTTTCTTCACTCTTCACTTCATTATAAAAAAAAATAAATAAATAAATATATATCTAGATACTTTCCAATTGCCGTATTTATTTTTATGCCAGTATCGAAAGCAAATACATATTTCCGAGCGAAATTTACTTTTTTTTTTTTTTTAAATTCTTTCTTAGCACGTTTCAGAGGAAATTGTTTTTTTAACTTATCTGTTAAATAAATAAATTTAAAAAACAAATAAGTAAAAGTCAATATGTGGGCAAGAAAATAAATATATTTACATAAGGAGAGAAATGTGCAGAATAATACGCAAGGTTGAGCAAAAACAAGGACCGTAATGAAAAACAATAGTCAAGAAACTAAAATTCAGTGTGAAAATGTTCGATACGGTTACGGATTGAATCGTGGCATTCTAAAATAAAAGGAAATGTAATCTTCGACACTCAGAAGAGATTTTTCGCCTGTATTCGAATGCCACTTGCTCACACAGTTTTCCATCTAAGAGCAGGAAAGCAAAATTGACTTTGAAAATGTCTTCTTAAGAGAAGTCTTATAATGGGACGTTCGGATATGCATACGTAGTACACGTATGAAATAATCAATAGTGCAAAAGAGAACGTTGAAAAATTAGAAAATACGACAGGCAAGTCAAAAATATCTATTTCGTACGGACCAAGGACCAATCAATAGCATGCATAGACCGAAACAAATCTGTAATTCGAAACAATGCGATATGTGTAGCCATATGATCCTGTGAACATCCCGCCCCCTTGGTGGTGAATCTTCTTTTTGAATCCAAATCGTCAACTACTAAGCTAATCATTTCGAATACAAATGCATTTCCATCGTTTCTTTCGCAAATTCAGATGCAAATTCTCTTTTAACATTTATTTCTCTTAAGTTGCAGCATGTGTTGAATCAAATCCGTTTTTCCTTCAAAAGTATCCATCATGGCATCATGCTATGGATATTGATTTGGAAAACCTAACAATATGATGTAAGAATTCAACGCTCTGGAGGAGATACATACCTTTCATTACTTAAGTTGAATATCAAATGAGTTATTTAGAAAACGTGCTACTGTTGCCGTTCATTGTTCTTTATTTACATATGTATCTATGTATCTAATGCATGAAAATTCATACTTATTTACATAAATACGTGCATAACATATTCATACGTTCTTCTTAGGAAACGTTCATCGACGTTCAACTCCATCAAGATACAAACTTACATTTAATCCACTTCTTTTTCTAACCATTCATTATAAGATAAATAGGGAAACTAGGGGGGGCATGGCGGTGACGCTAAGGAAAACCAATAAAAAAATGTTTGCAAAAAACGAAAAAAGGACAATAATCTTCGGCTTTGTACGTGGAATGTTAGGTCCCTAAACAGGCCACGTGCAGCCAAGCAACTTGCGGACGCCCTAGACCGCTATAAAGCGGACATAACCGCCATCACCGGTTATAACTTACTTACTTACTTTGATGGCGCTACAGTTCGGGTTGAACCAGGGCCTCAACCAACAAGCCTCGCCAGCCGGTCCGATCTTCGGCCAGCCGCTTCCAGTGCCGCACGCCCAGTTGGTTGAGGTCCCCTTCCACCTGTGCGCGCCACCTTAAATGCGGTCGTCCTCTGCTGCGTCGTCCCTCGGAGTTGGAGTCGAAGACTCTTCGGGCCGGAGCGTTGATGTCCATTCGCTCTACATGGCCTAGCCATCTTAGACGTTGGATCCGAAGACGTCTAACCAGGCCGATGTCGCTGTACAGCCCGTACAGTTCCTGGTTGAATCTCCTCCTCCCTTCTCCGTTTACACAAACGGGACCAAAGATTGCACGTGGAATTTTCCTCTCGAAACGCCCAAGAGCCTCTTCATCCGCTTTTGATAACGTCCAAGCCTCAGCGCCGTAGAGGAGGACCGGGATGATTAAGGTTTTGTAGAGGGAAACCTTAGTTTTTCGAGAGACGGGCTCTACTACTCAATTGCCTCTTGAGCCCGTAGAAGCAGCGATTGGCAAGAGTTATTCTGCGTTTTATCTCAGCGCTGGTGTCGTTGCTGCTTCTCACTATCGAGCCAAGGTAGACAAAGTCCTTGACTACTTCAAAAATATAGCTGCCGAAGGGGGACGTTCTGACCAAGACGTCGGTGTTGCGCGTCTTTCTTGGATGACAGCATATATTTGGTCTTGTCCCCATTACCCTTAGGCCCACTTTCGTCGCTTCTGCTTCAATGCTTGTGAACGCCTCATTGACGTCTCGCTTTGTTCGTCCAATAACGTCAATGTCATCTGCGTAGGCAAGCAATTGTGTGGACTTGAAGTAGATCGTACCTCTTGTATTGGCCGCAGAGTCCCGCACGATCTTTTCAAGAATAATGTTGAAGAAATCACATGACAGTGCGTCACCCTGTCTAAAACCTTTTTTAACATCAAAGGAGTCGGTTAGTTCACCTCCGACCTTAATGGAGCAGCGAGAGTTCTCCATAGTCATCCTGCATAGTCTGACGAGTTTGGCAGAAAAGTTAAAACATGACATGGCTTTGTATAGCTCGTCTCTATAAACACTGTCATACGCGGCCTTAAAGTCGACGAAAAGATGGTGCGTGTCGACCTGGAATTCATGGGTCTTCTCCAAGATCTGCCGTAGTGTAAATATTTGGTCTATCGTGGATTTTCCTGGCCTGAAACCACACTGGTAGGAACCTATCAGATTGTCCACGAACGGTTTTAGGTACTTACACAGTACGGCAGAGAGGATCTTGTACGCGATGTTCAGGAGGCTTATCCCTCTGTAATTGGCGCAGTCATAGGGGTCTCCTTTCTTATGGACCGGGCAAACGATACTGAGATTCCATTCATCGGGCATGCGTTCTTCCGACCATATCTTGCAGATGAGTTGGTGCATGTTCCTGACCAGCTCAGTTCCGCGGGGAGTCCGTCTGCTCCAGCAGCTTTATAAGACTTAAGTTTCAATATCGCTATCTTAACATCATCTAGGTCGGATGGGCGGGATTCTCCTTCGTCTTCGTCCATTGTGAATGGTTCGCTCTGCCTGACGGCGGCATTTTGACTATTATCGCCGTTATACAGTCTGCAGAAGTGGTCCTTCCACATTCTCAGCATCGACTTTGACTCCACTACTAGTTGTCCGTGCTCATCCCTGGAGGCTTTTGCTCTGGCTTTATAGCCTTGGCATGTTTGTTTTGCTTTCTGGTAAAATTTTCGAACGTCGTTCCTGCCGTAACATCTCTCCATCTCCTCGATCTCGCGCTTTTCGTGCTCCTTCTTTTTCCTTCTCAGAAGCGCATGCTCCTCCCTCCTTTTCTGTTCATAGAGCTCGCGGGCAGCTCTCGTCCGTCGATGCAATGTGGCCATGCATGCATTCTGTTTCTCTACATGGGCCTGTCTGCACTCATCATCAAACCAGGGGTTTCTCGACGGTGGTGACTCGAAACCGAGTATATCTGAGGCGGCCTCTCTAATGGCTTTCTGACAACGACTCCATTGCTGTTCTACGGTTGCATCGGGACCTGAGAGAGCTTGAGGGAGATTTGATCGGCGAAGATTCTGGTGGTCTCCTGCGATTGCAGCTTTCGGACGTTAAATTTTGGTGTTCTGGACCGGGTATAAAGCGGATGAAAAACTGCGATATTTACTATGGCGACGGCTATAGGGAGAGAGGGCAACGATTTTTCGGATGCGGATTTGTTGTTCGAGGTGGACTAAGGCAAAAAGTCCTAAGCTTTCGGCATGTGAGCGAACACCTCATAACAATCCGTATCAAGGCTAAATTTTTTAACATCAGCCTGATCTGCGTCCACGGCTCTACGGAAGACAAGGATGGCTCAGCCAAAGATGAGTTCTACGATCTCCTAGACGGAACGTATGCCCAATGTCCCAGCTATGACATCAAAATTGTACTAGGAGACTTCAATGTTAAGCTGGGTAAGGAAAGCATATTTGAACGAGTCATCGGCAAACATAGCCTACACAACACCACATCCGATCCGATCTAGCCAGTAGGCGCTTCCCGCACCACGACATACACAAAGGCACCTGGCGGTCTCTTGATCAATCGACTACCACCAACCAGATTGATCACATAGCGATCTTGATGTACGTTTTTTCCGAGGGGCTAACATCGACTCGGACCACTAACTTGTTGTAGCCAAGATGCGCTTACGAAAATCACGAACGCAGCGGAGTAGAGTAAGAATACAAAAGTTATGACGTCGGAAAGCTACTATCGCCAGAAACCGCTCGTGCCTTTATCGATCGCGTCACCCTTAAGCACTCCGATACACCTCAATCCTCCATGCTATCAATAGAACAGCTTTGCATCCGAAGTTTTGGGTTGCAAGGCTCCACCATGATGAAACACCTGGTTCGATGACGAGTGCAGGAGGATTCACACAGCGAAGCAGGATGCATATAAGGCCTCGCTGCATAAAAGAACAAGAGCAGCTCGTGAGCTCTACGAGTTAAAAAGAAGGGAGGAGCATAAGCTTCTTAGAAGAAAGAAGAAAGAGCACGAGAAGCGCTCGATTGAGGATTTGGAGAGGTGTTACTGCAGGCGTGACGTTCGAAAGTTTTATCAACAAATAAAGCGAACATGCCAAGGTTATAAAGCCAGAAGGGAAGCCTGGAGGGATGAGAACCGACACCTAGTAGTAGAATCGCAGTCGATGCTGAGAATATGGAAAAACCACTTCTGCAGACTGTATAACGGCGATGTTAGTCAATATACCGCTGTCAGGCAGAATGACCCATTTCTAATCGACGGAGACCGCAGGAGATTCTGTCCCTCTAACCTCGACGAAGTTAAGATTGCCATATCAAAGCTCAAGTCGAATAAGGCTGCTGGCGCAGACGGACTGTCTGCTGGGCTCTTCAAGGCAGCTGGGGATGACCTGGTTAGGAGCATGCACCTGTTCATCTGTAAGATATGGTCAGAGGAAAGCATGCCCGAGGAATGGAGTCTCAGCATCGTATGCCCGATCCACAAGAAAGGAGACCCCTCTGATTGCGCCAACTATAGAGGAATAAGTCTCCTTAACATCACCTACAAAATCTTCTCTGCCGTTTTGTGTAAACGCCTGAAGCCTTTTGTAAATAAGCTGATAGGTCCTTATCAGTGCGGATCCAGGCCAGAGAAGTCCACCATCGACCAAATCTTCACACTACGGCAGATCCTGAAAAAAACCAATGAATTTCAAGTCGACACTCACCACCTATTTGTCGACTTCAAAGCCGCATACGACAGCGTAGTTAGAGACGAGCTATACAACGCTATGTCTACCTTTGACATACCTGCTAAGCTCGTCAGACTATGCAGAATGACTTTGGAGAACGCTCGCTGCTCCATCCGAATCGGTGAACAGCTTACCGATAGTTTTGATGTCAAAAAAGGATTTAGGCAGGGCGATGCGCTGTCGTGTGATTTCTTCAACATCATATTGGAAATGATTGTGCAAAAATCACTGGCCAATACAGGAGGCACAATCTATTTCAAATCCTCGCAGCTCCTTGCATACGCCGACGATATTGACATAATAGGTAGATCACAGCAAGATGTCCATGAGGCGTTTGCGAGTATTGAGATCGAGGCGGCGAAAATTGGTCTGGCGGTAAACGAGCGCAGAACTAAATATATGCTGTCATCAAAAAAGGACGCTCAACACCGACGTCTCGGCCAGAACGTTTGTATTGGCAGATATAAGTTCGAGGTAGTTAAGGACTTCGTCTACCTTGGCTCCGCAGTGACCTGGAACAACGACATCAGTTCCGAAATCAAACGCAGAATCACTCTTGCCAATCGCTGTTTCTTTGGGCTCAGGAGGCAACTGAGTAATAGAGCCCTCTCCCGAACGACAAAGTTGGCTCTATATAAGACCCTTATCATCCCGATCTTGTTGTACGGCGCAGAAGCATGGGCACTATCAAAAGCGGATGAGGAGGCCCTTAGTCGGTTCGAGAGAAAGATTTTGCGCGTGATTTTTGGGCCTATAAATGTAGACGGGGGATGGAGGAGAAGATTCAACCACGACATGAGCCTAGTCAGGCGTTTACGGATTCAACGCCTAAGATAGCTGGGCCATGTAGAGCGAATGGACACCATAGCTCCAGCCCGGAGAGTCTTTGAATCCAACCCCGAGGGACGAAGAAGAAGAGGACGGCCGCCCTTAAGATGGCGCACACAGGTGGAAGGGGACCTCAGTCAACTGGGTGTGCGGCAATGGAAAAGGCTAGCGAAAGATCGTGCTAGATGGAGGGGCATGTTGGTTGAGGCCCAGGTTCACCCGGAACTGTAGCGTCCACTAAGAAGAAGAAGAAGATTAGGCTGCCTTAAATACATAGCATGCATGGAGTCGATAACCTCAAACTCGAAATTGCTGGAAACATTATAAGCAAACATACATGTATCTTCCTCACTAAGGATTTATCTAAATTCCATCGCATAGTTCAGACACAAACCCGATACGGAATTCATTGGAAATTCTGGAACGTAAACATAAAAGCCTCATACATACACACTTACACACTCATGTAGGATAGTTTGAAGAACTTTATTGACCAGCGAAATACACCTACATACACGGAATACATACCACCTTACTTGCGAGGCAATACAGAGCTTAACGGTGTCAATGGGGGTGGTTTGAGCTTATACGAGTGGATGATGCAGGTCGTCGCTTACGAAAACGAAAGCACTGTCTACAGTAAACGTTTCCCCTTACAGCCTTACACAGGTAATACCTTGTAATTTCATACTATCGTTGGCCATTATTATTGTTAAATAGTGTATTGGCCAAAAGCGGAAAACCAATTAAACAAATCGTATCTGGTGTGCATCCTTTGCCTAAGTTTCCCTTTCGTAGGAATATATCAAAGTAATTCAATGCTCATTATTTGAAATATATCTTTTGGTTAAATAATACGGAAAAAGGTGGTTTAATCCTCCCATGTTTCTCAAGTTAATTCAAAAGGACCAAGCGAGTCAAAGAAACCAAGTAGTGAAACAAAAGACGATGGCTCAGTAAAAGGAATTTCCGTAAAAGCCTAAAGTCCGTAAAAGACTGCATTTAAATGAGTTGATTTTGAGGAAGGAAAAGTAGATTACTACTCAAGTGTATTGTCCTTAAAATGTCTAAAGATTTCGATAAGGGATTGATTGATTATTAAGAATCAAGCTTCAAAAGTTCAAACGTTCTTAATGCTCCCCATATTGGTCTATTGGCTTATTTCACGTTATACAAACGTGTATATTGCACCGACTGTCTTATTGATTATTTTAATTTTGTTTTTAAATAATTTTGATCAGTTGAAGAAACCACCGAATGCAATGAAATTTCCCAACGTGCCAAGCGATTCATAACACATCGAGAGACGAAGGACGCAGACACTCGGCCCATAGTATCATTCGTCGTGCAGACTGCTACACGGTTACGTAATGGTTAGAAATATACTAAATACAGTTGAGACGAATTCATCTCGCCGTATGAGGGAACAATCTCATAATTGTCGCTGCCATCAAACGGAAGCACAAGTCTCATATCCTGTTGTTATCAAATCAGTTTACTTGACTCCTTTTTTGCAAGTTTTTCGGTGTTGTTTTCATATGCTTGCACTACAAAAAGGAGTACTACTCAGCATCCTAGCAGACGAATTTAAACAATATATAAAACGTAGCTTCGGTAGTAGGTTATCGTCAGTATGTAGGTTACTAGTATCATTGGTCTTCGCGACACTTATCATAGGAGTTACATCGCTTCCACCTGTCATTCGCATAGGTAAGTATGCCGTGGTTCTGATTTTATATGGAATTCAGTCAAGAGTGTATTTTCCATAGGTGCGATCTTCACTGATGATCAAAAGGACAGTGGTACCGAATTAGCATTTAAATATGCCGTTTACAGGATAAATAAGGACAAGACGATACTGTCCAATACCCAGCTGGTTTATGATATTGAATACGTTCCTCGTGATGATTCTTTTAGAACATCAAAAAAAGGTATGATTTATGGCATAGTGACCTTATACGATGTAAGCGTGAAGATCAGCTTAAGACTAACTTTTATTTACCATGTCCTTACGTACTAACCTATGCTAAAGGTTACTTTCTTATTTTGTTTTACAGTACATGGTGAAAATTGCAGTTGCTTGCAATCATTTTTTCTTAATTGTTTCATGTGTGCTGTTCTATTATAGCCATTCAAACCAGATACATAACATTTCCGAGCCTTTTGATAACAATTCCAGGAACCCACTTATAACTTGTACCTGTCCTTAATTTATACCAAATCTCCTCCCCGTTCCTTAAGAATATCTTGCCTCGATCTACTGCTCGATTAGCTTACTTACTTACAGCTTATCTGGGTACCGGGACCCAGCGGCATTACAGGTAATGAGAAAGCCGACATACTCGCCAAACAAGGAACGACGCTACAATCAATCGTGGCTTGTGAGGGAGTACCCCTTACAACCATTAAACATAATCTGACCAATCTTGCCAGGGCCGAGACGAACCTGAGATGGACCCAGGGACATACCTGCGTCATCACCAGGCAAATCTGGCCTCGGCTTGACAGTCAGCGCACAAGGAGTATAATCTCCCTAAAAAGAACTGACATCTACAAAGTCATCGGTGTCATCACAGGTCACTGCCTCATTGGCAGTCACGCACAAAGACTAGGTATAATTTCAAATGACTTCTGCAGAAGCTGTCAGGACGAGGAGGAGGTCGAATCCATTCACCACCTTCTATGCGCCTGTCCAGCTTTTTGCAATATAAGGAAGCGTTACCTAGGCTCTTACTTCCTTAACGATCTGACAGATGTTCAGAAAGTAGGGATACTTAATCTTCTTAACTTCTTAAGAAGCACTAGATGGTTCCACGAATAGGGGGATAAAACCCCCTCGTAGCTGCACAACGGGCCTCCTTGGCCTAAGTGCGTTCTTCTCAATTCTAAGAAGGCTACGACCCTACCTACCTACCTAGCTTACTTACTTACTAGGGTGGCGCTGAACCTTCCACCACTAGACATGTATTGTGAAAGCATTGCATGGATCCGGTCACTGCCAGACAGCCAGCCCTCTGAATTCTTGTAAGACTTTGAAGGTTGCATCTCTTCTCAAGTGCTTTCCACCAGACAATTGATCCATAGACTAAAATACGTCTTACCACCGTGGTATACAGCCAGTATACCACATTTGGTCTAAAGCCCCATGTCTTTCCGAAAGCTACTCTGCACGAATATAGTGCCACGCAAGCTTTCTTGGTTCTTTCATTTATGTTGTCCTTCCAGCTAAGCTTGGAATCTAGGATTATGCCAAGATACCTAGCGGATTTCTTCGGAATCAGGTCGATACCGTTTATACGAGGATATGTATACCTTGGTATAGATCTTTTTCTTGGAAGAGGACTATCTCAGTTTTGGTTGGATTTACCCCTAGGCTCCGTTCCTTGACCCATCATCCAGTTAAAGAAAAAGCTCCTAAGAGAACACTATGGCTATACGAGAAAGCCAACTGGTGCGGCCTTAACAACTTCTTTCGGATCTTTAACTGGTCGTTGTGCTTCCTCGACAACGACATGGACGCCGCAACTGATATTATCGTAAACATTATCCGAATCGGCATGGCAAATTTTATTCCCAGCAAGATTAAAAGCACAAGGCCTAAGAATAATACGTGGTTTGACTCGAGCTGCAAAGAGGCTATTAGGCTCAGTGAGCTAAGTTTTCGGGCCTACAAGGCAAACAGTTCTGAGGAAAACCGAAAAAAGTACATACGAGCCAGAAATGACTGCAACACCCACATTCGACGGACTAAATTCCAATCCGACCAAAAATTAAGGCGTAAAATCCTTCAATGTTCCAAGGGTAGCAAAAGCTTCTGGTCGTTTGTAAAAAACGTAAAAAACTCAACTAAGTCGTCTATACCGACGCCCATCCGCAATGACATTCCAGCTGTCACCCCCTTAGACAAAGCTAACCTACTTGCTGCCCATTTCGCAACCAGTTCTCAGCTGCCAGCTTGTACTTTGTCTCCGCCTGTACTAGAGTGCGTCAATTCCACCATGGGACTAATCCACTTCCGCGCTCGTACAGTCGCAAGGGTTCTTAAAGACCTCGACATACACAAATCCGCTGGTCCAGATGGTATTGCCCCAATAGTTCTGAAGAGGTGTTCTTCTACGCTTGCAAAACCACTGCGTAAGCTTTTTCACCTTTCCTACACCTCTGGGCTCTTTACGAGTAGGTGGAAAACAGCATTTGTCCAGCCTATACCCAAAAAAGGCGAATCATCTTCTCCCTTCAACTACCGACCCATTGCACTAACGTCCCTTCTTTCCAAGGTCACGGAAACGCTGATTAACCGTCAGCTTATGAAATATCTTGAATCACGGAAACTCCTCAATGACCGCCAATACGGTTTCCGCAGCAACAGATCCACTGGTGATATGATGGCATATCTCGCTGAAAAGTGGAATCACTCGCTTCACCAAGCAGGTGAAAGCAAAATTGTTGCACTGGATATGTCGAAAGCATTCGACAGGGTTTGGCATGAAGCCCTTTTGTCGAAAATGCGTGCTTTTGGGATCGATGAGTCTCTTCTTCAATGGATTAGAAGCTCCCTTTCGAATCGTTCTATTCAAGTTGTTTTGGACGGATTCAAGTCTGATACTCACTTTGTAAATGCCGGTGTTCCCCAGGGCTCCGTTTTGTCTCCGACACTCTTTCTTATTTTTATAAATGATCTCTTGTCTGTTACTTCTAATCCAATGCACTCCTTCGCTGACGTCAGTACCTTCAGCTTCTCATATTCGTTCACCAGTTTACGACCCTGCACTTCGGTGGTTGATAATGAGCGGCAGCGTATGTTAAGCTCATTGAATTCCGATATCGACAGCATCATCCAATGGGGTAAGAACAATAGAATGGAATTTAATGCTTCCAAAACACAATGCTGTCTCTTGTCGTTAAAGCGTATAACTAACTAACTGAATGGCACTTGCATCTCAGAAACTGAGAAGCTTTCTATCCTGGGTATGAGTGTTGCTCACAATCTTAATTGGAGCGACCACATATTCAGTGTCGCCAAGAATGCTGCGAAATGCCTAGGATTCTTATACAGATGCAAGAAATATTTCTCACCCTTAGATCTGGCTACAATCTATAAGGCGTTCATTCGCCCCAAATTAGAGTTTAACGCTCATCTCTGGTCCGGTGCTTCCAAGACCTCACTGCACCTACTAGACAGAATACAAAAACGAGCCATAAAACTGATAGGTGACTCCAGCATTACCAAAACATTAGACTCGCTGGAACACCGCAGGAATGTTACCTGCCTCTCCCTGTTTTATCGTTACTACCACCAAAAATGCTCTGATGAAATAGCCAGTTGCATTCCGCCCCTTCAACATTTCTCCCGCAATACACGTCTCTCTAGGAATCTTCTTCTTCTTAGTGGGCGCTACAGTTCGGGGTGAACCTGGGCCTCAACCATCATGCCCCTCCATCTAGCACGATCTTTCGCTAGCCTTTTCCATTGCCGCACACCCAGTTGGCTGAGGTCCCCTTCCACCTGTGTGCGCCATCTTAAGGGCGGCCGCCCTCTGCTTCTTCGTCCCTCGGGGTTGGATTTAAAGACTCTCCGGGCTGGAGCTATGGTGTCCATTCGCTCTACATGGCCCAGCCATCTTAGGCGTTGAATCCGTAGACGCCTGACTAGGCTCGCTGTACAGCCCGTAAAGTTCGTGGTTGAATCTTCTCCTCCATCCCCCGTCTGCGTTTATAGGCCCAAAAATCACGCGCAAAATCTTTCTCTCGAACCGACCAAGGGCCTCCTCATCCGCTTTTGATAGTGTCCATGCTTCTGCGCCGTACAACAGGATCGGGATGATAAGGGTCTTATATAGAGTCAACTTTGTCGTTCGGGAGAGGGCTCTATTACTCAGTTGCCTCCTGAGCCCAAAGAAACAGCGATTGGCAAGAGTGATTCTGCGTTTGATTTCGGAACTGATGTCGTTGTTCCAGGTCACTGCGGAGCCAAGGTAGATGAAGTCTACCTCGAACTTATATCTGCCTATACAAACGTTCTGGCCGAGACGTCGGTGTTGAGCGTCCTTTTTTGATGACAGCATATATTTAGTTTTGCCCTCGTTTACCGTCAGACCAACTTTCGCCGCCTCCACCTCAATACTCGCAAACGCCTCCTGGACATCTCGCTGTGATCTACCTATTATGTCAATGTCGTCGGCGTATGCAAGGAGTTGCGAGGATTTGAAATAGATTGTGCCTCCTGTATTGGCCAGTGATTTTTGCACAATCATTTCCAATATGAATATCACACGACAGCGCATCGCCCTGCCTAAATCCTTTTTTGACATCAAAACTATCGGTAAGCTATTCACCGATTCGGATGGAGCAGCGAGCGTTCTCCAAAGTCATCCTGCATAGTCTGTAGACTTTAGCAGGTATGTCAAAGGTAGACATAGCGTTGTATAGCTCGTCTCTGATTACGCTGTCGTATGCGGCTTTGAAGTCGACAAATAGGTGGTGAGTGCCGACTTGAAATTCATTGGTTTTTTCCAGTATCTGCCGTAGTGTGAAGATTTGGTCGATGGTGGACTTCCCTGGCTTGAATCCGCATTGATAATCACCTATCATCTTATTTACAAAAGGCTTCAGGTGTTCACACAAAACGGCAGAGAAGATATTGTAGGCGATGTTAAGGAGACTTATTCCTCTAAAGTTGGCGCAATCAGAGGGGTCTCCTTTCTTGTGGATCGGAGACCCCTCTTTAGCTTTTCTAGCCCTTCTATTATTGCTGCTTTCGGTGTGACGTTGTTAAAGGCGCCCTCTAAGTCTAGGAAGGCTGTTAGAGTATATGTATGTAAGCGGGAATTCAAATGAAACACGTGAAGGTCAGCTTAAGACTAACTTTTATTTACCCTTTCCTTACGTACTAACCTATGCTAACTTAATACAAACAGTGTGTACTTCAAGTATGTTGTCCCTACTTATTCATACATATCACTATGCATAATATATTTGCAGTCTGTCGCCAATTAGAGACTGGTGTTCAAGCAATATTTGGACCTACAGACCCTCTGTTAGGAGCACACATTCAATCTATATGTGAAGCCCTAGACATACCACATATCGAAGCACGAATTGATTTCGATCAAAATGTTAGAGAATTCTCGATCAACTTGTACCCATCTCAGGCGCATATGAATACTGCCTACAGAGATCTAATGGCATATTTGAACTGGACCAAAGTAGCGATTATCTACGAGGAGGATTATGGTTAGCTTGATTCATTAAAATATATTTTAATTATATCAGAAATGAATAACAAGGTATGCCATACCATTATTAAGGACTCTTTAAACAGCAGGAACTTATGAGGACTACGGCAACGTCTCGAACAGAAATGTATATACGACAAGCAACGCCGGAGACGTACAGGCAGATACTTAAGGAGATACGACAAAAGGAAATCTATAAATTAATAATCGATACAAATCCAAAAAACATAAATGCATTCTTCCGTGGAGTAGGTTTCACTTCATCTTAGCTTACGAACGAATTGAATTGTGACACTATTTTTAGATTCTCCAATTACAAATGAACGACTACAGATACCACTATATGTTTACAACGTTTGTAAGTAGCAAATTGAACAAGAAACAAGGATAAGGTACATTTACAAACATTCCAACTACTAGGATATCGAAACATACGACCTCGAGGATTTCAAATATAACAGTGTTAACATAACCGCCTTCCGCTTGGTTGATGTGGAGAGCAAACGTTATATTAAAATCATTGAGCAAATGAAAAAGTTCCAACACAGCGGACGGAACATTCTAGATGGTAACCTCTCTATCCAGGTACATGCACATATCATACTACGTAGGTACTTTGCCAACTATCCAGGTTTATCCTAAAGACACAGCCGGCATTGATGTTTGATGCAGTTTACGCATTCGCTGCAGGGCTTATGGAGTTGGACCAGAGTCATTCATTGACACTGACCAACCTTTCATGTGACTCTGAGGAGCCCTGGCGAGACGGGTTGTCACTCTACAACTATATAAATTCTGTAAGTCGACTATTGAATGTCCTTTCTCATTTACATATTTCCTATGTAGCTTATGAGTTTTGATTGTTTCAAGGCTAGTATAAGTGGGCTGACGGGAAACATCGAATTCAGGGAGGGTCGACGAAATAACTTTAAAATCGATCTATTGAAACTTAAACAAGAGCGGATTCAAAAAGTCGGATTCTGGAATCTAGAAGACGGTGTTAATGTCACTGATCCTTCCGCTTTCTATGACGTTAATTCAACTAACATTACATTAGTTGTAATGACGAGAAAGGAGAAGCCTTATGTTATGGTTAAGGAGGACGCAAACCTGACTGGTAACGCGCGTTACGAGGGCTTCTGCATTGACTTACTTAAAGCTATTGCCGCACAAGTTGGGTTCCAATACAAAATCGAACTGGTTCCCGATTCCATGTATGGAGTCTTCAATCCAGAAACTAACTCTTGGAATGGGATTGTTCGAGAACTAATGGATAGAGTAAGATAAATGCTTATTTTCGCCCTTCACCAATACAGTACTATACTTAATTGCAGCGTGCGGACTTGGCAGTGGCATCTATGACGATCAATTATGCCCGGGAAAGTGTTATTGATTTTACAAAACCCTTTATGAATCTAGGTATTGGTATATTGTTTAAGGTTTGTATGATGTAATCGATTAACTACAAGTATTCATAAGTATAGTGCACATTCATGCTTGGTTTTCTTCTTCTCTTCTTCTTCTTCTTAAAGTTCCTCTCCGTTCCCGGAGGTTGGAAATCATCATTTTTAGTATTTGTTCATTGATTACTCCTCTAAATAGCTCGGATGTTGAGAGATTTAGCCATTCTCTCAAATTTGTTATCCATGTTGCTCTTCGTCTTCCTCTTGTCCTCGTTCCTTCAATCCTTCCTTGTAGAATGATTTGCAGTAGCTGATACTTGCTGTTTCTGAGTATGTACTTACTTACTTACTTATCAGGCCAGCGATCCATGGAGGATCTGAGCCTGAGCTATAGCTGCCTTCCATCCTTGACGGTCCCGGGCACGCTGCTTCCAGTTGTCAAGACCAAGATGTCTTACATCCGCGATTACTTGGTCTTTATACCGGAGGTTCGGTCTTCCTCTTCTTCTCGAACCAGGAGGCTCGGATTCGAAGACCCTCTTAGCTGGAGCGTTGATGTCCATGCGCTCGATGTAGCCGAGCCAGTGTAGTCGACGGATCCTTGCCTTCCGGACTACATCCACATCTTGGTACAGCTCGTAGAGTTCGCGGTTGTGTCTTCTTCTCCATTCACCTTCCTCACAGACAGGACCAAATATCCGGCGCAGAATTTTTCTTTCGAAAGTACCCAAAATCAGCTCCGCTGTCCTGCTTATCGTCCAGCTTTCGGCTCCGTACAGCAAGACTGGCAGTATGAGCGTTTTGTAAAGTATGACTTTGGTCTTTCGAGTGAGGAGTTTTGACCCCAGTTGTTTGGACAAGCCGAAGTAGCAACGGTCGCCAAGGGCGATTCTATGCCGGATCTCCACTGTGGTGTCATTTGTGGAATTTACGTTTGCCCCGAGGTAGACAAACTCCTTAACTACCTCGAAATTGTAGCTGTCAATTGTTATATCTTGTCCCAGGTGGTGAGCGACGGATTGGTTTTTGCTTGACAGCATGTACTTCGTCTTGTCCTCATTGACCTTAAGACCAACTCGTTTCGCCTGTTCTTCAATCACCGTGATGCTTCCACAATGCCACGGCGAGAACACGCGATGATGTCGATATCATCCGCGTATCCTAGCAGCTGGAAGGACTTGTAGAAGATAGTGCCTTCCCTGTTGACGCCTGCCCGTCGCACTATCTGCTCCAGCACCAGGTTGAAGAAGTCACATGACAGCGAAATCCGGTGCATGTTTCGAATGGTTCCGAGGTCCTAGAACCGAGTTGCACGGTGCATCGCGTGTTGTTTTAGCGTGGCGCGACACAACTGGATCAGTTTTACCGGGATCCCGAATTCGGCCATCGCCCCAAACAGTGCTTCACGATGAATGCTGTCGTATGCGGCTTTGAAATCGATGAAAAGATGGTGTGTATCGATTCGAAACTCGTTGGTCTTTTCCAGGATTTGTCGAAGTGTGAAAATGTGTTCTATACTTGATTTGCCGGGCCGGAAGCCGCACTGGTAGCTGCCGATTGGTGCGGTGCAAAGTATGAGTATATACACTACCTGGGTATTCCAATTTACGTTTCTTTACTAGGAACATTGTTTCCATTTTCCGATTCACTCGTCTTACAACTTCCTCATTTGTGATTCGATCCGTCCAAGAGATCCGTATTATTCTCCTATATATCCATATTTCGAAGGCTTCTATTTGGTCTTCTTCTTTATGGTCTTTTTCTTTAACGTCCAGGTATCTGCACCGTATAGTAAGATTGACCATATATAGCATTCCACCAGCCTTGTTTTTGTTTCCATGGTTAGGTTAGGTTAGGTTAGTTGGGTGCCCTATTGACATGAAGTCAAGGCTCACTTGGACTACAAGGAGTCCATTGTGCCCATTTTGAAAAACTAACCCGAGGGGAACCTGTTAGTTGCCCGCTGAGCTGAATCACCCAGATTCAATTAAGAATCTTAGCAGTTTGCTCAGCTTAATGCCTCTTACCTCCTCTAAACCCGAGAAGAAGTAGTTCCCGAAGAACGTAAATCTTTTTCGGGCCAGTGCAGGGCATTCACACAGTAGGTGACGAATGGATTCTATTTCCTCTTCGTCCCTACAGCTTCTGCAGAAATCGTTGTAGGGCTGGCCTAGTCTAGCTGAATGATATGATATCATGCAGTGCCCAGTGAGGGCGCTGACTACCAGTCGTATATTCCCTCTACCAAGACTTAACAGACTTTCCGTCGTCCTTTTTTTGCTATAGACAGGTCATGTTAGCCTTGCCGTAGCGCATGTGTCTAATTGACACCATCGCTTGTTGGCCTTTCCTAGTAGTTCCACCCCTATTTCTCTGAATAGTGTGCTGGGTGGCGTTCTAGCCTCAGTTGTGATCTGCGCCTGTTCCCAATCTGGCTAGTTCGTCCGCCTTCTCATTTCCGGAAATATTCACATGCCCTGGTACCCAGCAGATGGTTACCTCATTCACATCCGATATTTCTTCTTGTTTCTCGTTACAGAGTTTTACGAGCTTAGATCGTATCCATGTTGCTTGCAGAGCCTTAATGGCTGCCTGACTGTCAACATAGATTTTGATTCTATTACCTGAGAAATTCTCCCTAAGAATCAGATCCGTGCCTTTTTTAATTGCAAAGATCTAAGCCTGGAAGACGCTACAGCCATCATAAAGTCTGTAGGAGTGACATGCTTCCTAAGGTTCGAAGTAGACTCCGGCTCCTGTACCGGTATCCGTTTTGGATCCGTCGGTATAGATTGCCAGTTCCTTTTCCGTGTTTACCATAATACTGGCCCAAACCTCCCTGGAAGGAATCCTAATAGAATCCTAATGTTGCGGACATCAGGAAAGCCCATCGATCCAAGATTGATGCGTGGCCATGAGGACATCTTTTCCAAAGACTGGATTCTTGCATCCTTAGCACAGCCCTGGCTGCAATGCGTTCACAATACATGTCTAGTGGTGGAAGGTTCAGCATCGCTTCAAGGGCCGCCGTTGGTGTGGATTTCATGGATCCGGTCACCGCCAGACAGCCAGCCCTCTGAATCTTTGTAAGACTTTGAAGGTTGCATCTCTTCTCAAGTGCTTTCCACCAGACAATTGATCCATAGACTAAAATACGTCTTACCACCGCGGTATACAGCCAGTATACCACATTTGGTCTAAAGCCCCATGTCTTTCCGAAAGCTACTCTGCACGAATATAGAGCCACGCAAGCTTTCTTGGTTCTTTCATTTATGTTGTCCTTCCAGCTAAGCTTGGAATCTAGGATTATGCCAAGATACCTAGCGGATTTCTTCGGAATCAGGTCGATACCGTATATACGAGGATATGTATACCTTGGTATTGATCTTTTTCTTGTGAAGAGGACTATCTCAGTTTTGGTTGGATTTACCCCTAGGCCCCGTTTCTTGACCCAGTTATTTACCAATAGCAGCGCATAACTTAGTCTTTCACTGAGGACCTGAGGAAAATTCCCAGGTACCAGGATGGTAATGTCATCGGCATAGGCCGTGACGTTGAAACCCTGTGTCTCCAGGAGCTTTAACAATTCGTCGACTACGAGGAGCCATAGCAGAGGCGATAGAACACCCCCCTGTGGCGTGCCACCGTTGGCTCTCACTCTTCCCTTTGTTCCTTCTATCGACGAGCTTACGAGTACTTAGCATTTCTTCAACCCATCAACAGATTCCTGAGTTTATGTGGGCCATCCGTAAGCTGGACATTATTGCCTCGGTACTGACGTTATTGAAGGCACCCGCAACATCTAGAAAGCCCCCCCGGGCATATTCTTTGTCATTGAGTGCTTTTTCTATCGTATAGACCACCCTGTGAAGAGCGGTATCTACCGATTTACCCTTTATGTATGCGTTTTGTGATTGTGATAAGTAGCTATCACCAATCTCATCTCTCATGTATTTGTCGATTAGTAGTTTCAATGTCCAATGCTGATAGGTCTATACTCCTTTGCCGTGGCATGGTTGACCTTCCCTGACTTGGGTATAAGCACCACCCTAACCTCCCTCCATGCTTGTGGGACATAACCCATCCTGATGCCCCAGCAGTATATGCGTTCTAGCCAGGGGATGATAGGTTCCCCTGGTTCTTGCAGCATTTTCGGGTATATACCGTCTATTCCTGGCGCCTTGTAGGGGTCAAATGATTTTACCGCCCACAGATTCGTTTATGTATGTTTTCTGTTGTGCTCGCACCTGTTCGTCTTTTCGTAGGTCTAGTTCCATATTCCTGTCTCTTGATCTCTTCTGAATTCTCTTTGGCTGTATCCTTATTTGGGCTACGACAGGGCTATGATCCGATCCTATATCTGCCCCTGGGTACGTTTTCACAGATTTTACCGCATTTCGGAATCTCTTGTTGTCCAAGCCTCAGCGTCGTAGAGGAGGACCGGGATGATTAAGGTTTTGTAGAGGGAAACCTTAGTTTTTCGAGAGAGGGCTCTACTACTCAATTGCCTCTTGAGCCCGAAGAAGCAGCGATTGGCAAGAGTTATTCTGCGTTTTATCTCAGCGCTGGTGTCGTTGCTGCTTGTCACTATCGAGCCAAGGTAGACGGAGTCCTTGACTACTTCAAAAATATAGCTGCCGAAGGGGGACGTTCTGACCAAGACGTCGGTGTTGCGCGTCTTTCTTGGATGACAGCATATATTTGGTCTTGTCCCCATTTACCCTTAGACCCACTTTCGTCGCTTCTGCTTCAATGCTTGTGAACGCCTCATTGACGTCTCGCTTTGTTCGTCCAATAACGTCAATGTCATCTGCGTAGGCAAGCAATTGTGTGGACTTGAAGTAGATCGTACCACTTGTATTGGCCGCAGAGTCCCGCACGATCTTTTCAAGAATAATGTTGAAGAAATCACATGACAGTGCGTCACCCTGTCTAAAACCTTTTTTAACATCAAAGGAGTCGGTTAGTTCACCTCCGACCTTAATGGAGCAGCGAGAGTTCTCCATAGTCATCCTGCATAGTCTGACGAGTTTGGCAGAAAAGTTAAAACATGACATGGCTTTGTATAGCTCGTCTCTATAAACACTGTCATACGCGGCTTTAAAGTCGACGAAAAGATGGTGCGTGTCGACCTGGAATTCATGGGTCTTCTCCAAGATCTGCCGTAGTGAAAATATTTGGTCTATCGTGGATTTTCCTGGCCAGATTGTCCACGAGCGGTTTCAGGTACTTACACATTACGGCAGAGAGGATCTTGTACGCGATGTTCAGGAGGCTTATCCCTCTGTAATTGGCGCAGTCATAGGGGTCTCCTTTCTTATGGACCGAGCAAACGATACTGAGATTCCATTCATCGGGCATGCGTTCTTCCGACCATATCTTGCAGATGAGTTGGTGCATGTTCCTGACCAGCTCAGTTCCGCGGGGAGTCCGTCTGCTCCAGCAGCTTTATAAGACTTAAGTTTCAATATCGCTATCTTAACATCATCTAGGTCGGATGGGCGGGATTCTCCTTCGTCTTCGTCCATTGTGAATGGTTCGCTCTGCCTGACGGCGGCATTTTGACTATTATCGCCGTTATACAGTCTGCAGAAGTGGTCCTTCCACATTCTCAGCATCGACTTTGACTCCACTACTAGTTGTCCGTGCTCATCCCTGGAGGCTTTTGCTCTGGCTTTATAGCCTTGGCATGTTTGTTTTGCTTTCTGGTAAAATTTTCGAACGTCGTTCCTGCCGTAACATCTCTCCATCTCCTCGATCTCGCGCTTTTCGTGCTCCTTCTTTTTCCTTCTCAGAAGCGCATGCTCCTCCCTCCTTTTCTGTTCATAGAGCTCGCGGGCAGCTCTCGTCCGTCGATGCAATGTGGCCATGTATGCATTCTGTTTCTCTACATGGACCTGTCTGCACTAATCATCAAACCAGGGGTTTCTTGACGGTGAAACCGAGTACATCTGAGGCGGCCTCTCTAATGGCGTTATGGAAAGCTGAGAGAGCTTGAGGGAGACTTGATCGACAAAGTTCCTGGCGGTCTCCTGCGATTGCAGCTGAGTGAGCTTGGTGGGAGACTTGATCGACAAAGTTCCTGGCGGTCTCCTGCGATTGCTGCGTTAAATGTTGGTGTTCTTACTCGACTCGGTTGATTCCGAGAAATTCGCATCCGTACCTTAGCTGCAACAAGGTAATGATCCGAATCGATGCTGGAGGAGTTTCTGCCGTCGATCGCAATATGATCAATTTGGTTGGTTGTCGATTGATCGAAAGACCGCCAGGTCCCCTTATGGATGTTGATGTATGGGAATCGTGTGTACTTGCTACTACCAGATTATGTCCCGCCATAAAGTCCACTAACTTGCCAGACTTATATAAGCTTCGAACGTTCCATGTGTTTAAATACTCGCCGGAGATTCTTCGCACCCTCTGACCATTTAAGGCCTGCCGGGGACTGTGATCCATTTGATTGTTTTGAGTGTTCATGTTGGTGGTTTCCCGTTTACATTACATTACATTATCTTCAATGTACTCATATATGGACGAGATTTTTATAAGTGCTCCTCCCATAGGTACCAACCAGCCAGCCAACTCGCCTTTTCTCCTTTATGAATCCTTTAGCTGTGGAAATTTGGTTGTATGTGCTAGCAGCTTACCTTTTAGTCTCATTCACATTATTCGTAATGGCACGCTTCTCCCCATACGAATGGAATAATCCACATCCATGTCTAAAGGAGTCCGATATTGTTGAAAATCAATTTTCCGTTACAAATAGTTTTTGGTTTATTACCGGGACATTTCTTCGACAAGGATCTGGACTTAATCCCAAGGTAAACAATTTTTATTATTATTCAAATTGAATAGACCATTGCCGTACAATATGTAGTTTGTTCGTTTTCGATTCTTTATTTGCATTTGGGCATTTGTTTTCCTGTAGATACTTAGGCTCTACATCAGCTTGGTTAAGTGTGTGGCGCATTTCGACTACGATTGACATATACTATATCTTGTACTTGTACTCGCTTAACAGAAATCCGAACGAGTGAAAAACCGATTTTTTTCCTTCATGAATCCTCTTGCTATTGAGATATGGTGTTATATAGCAATCGGATATGTCCTAGTATCCTTAACGATATGGATTGTGGCACGATTTTCACCATTCGAATGGCAACCGTACATGCCCCCTTGTTCGGTGGGTCGCGAACACAATATGATCCCCTGGATACATGCAGCAGTACTGGAGCGGCAAACCCAACAACAGGGAATATCAAAATCGACGTACAATTTAATTCGAAAAACTGCAATACCGCTAGTTAAGTCATCTCAAAGTGCCACATCACCAAAAACGGACTACGGACTACATATGACGCAGCATGAGATCAATAAATGTGAACAAGGACACACCACCGACAACGACGACGATAGTGATTGTAGCGACATTGAGCGCAAGACGATTGTTGTTGAACGAGTTGTTGAAAACGTCCAATCAATCGAATATACTCAACTGGAATACGATGAGAGAAACAGTCGCAACCATAGTCAGAACGAGGAACAACAAGATGAGGGCCATTGTCGACCGGACAATGAAAATGGCAATCATTTTTGGAACTTTTGTGATCATGTCCATGAGACTGATGAGACGGAACTTGTTAATATTCGAAATGAATTCAATTTGAAAAATAGCTTTTGGTTTGCGATCGGAACATTGATGCAACAGGGATCTGACTTGTATCCGCGGGTATGAAGGTGTACCTAATCTCATTTTTCTCAAAAGAATCTTACAATTTGTTATTGAAATATTTTGTTGAATCCTAGCAGCTCTCTAAACGATCTATGTACATAAGATACTATAACGACGGAATTGTATTTTACATTCTAGGCAACGTCCACGAGAATCGTTGGCGGCATCTGGTGGTTCTTTACGTTGATCATAATATCTTCGTATACGGCGAACTTGGCGGCCTTTCTCACAGTTGAACGCATGATCACGCCCATTGAATCAGCAGCTGATCTTGCAGAACAAACGGATATTTCATATGGCACCCTGGAAGGCGGATCGACCATGACATTTTTCCGAGTAAGTTACCGACATAAAAACGCCAAAAAAAAACCAAATTAATTCGGTAATCGTTTAGGATTCGAAGATCGGCATCTATCATAAGATGTGGCGATACATGGAGAATCGAAAGTTATCTGTGTTCGTAAAATCGTACGAAGAAGGTATCCGGCGGGTTTTATACGGCAATTATGCATTCCTTATGGAATCAACAATGCTGGACTATGCCGTACAGAGAGATTGTAATTTGACGCAAATCGGCGGATTGCTCGATTCGAAGGGTTATGGTATAGCAACACCTAAAGGTTCACATTGGCGTGACATTATCTCCTTAGCCATACTTGAGCTTCAGGAAAAGGGTGTCATACAAATATTGTACGATAAATGGTGGAAGAACACGGGTGATGTCTGCAATAGGGATGACAAGAGCAAAGAATCGAAGGCAAACGCGTTAGGAGTGGAAAATATTGGTATGTCCACACCCATGTGTTTAACAACCTTATTGCAGCAAACCTAATTTTTCAACCCATTCTAGGAGGAGTATTTGTTGTTCTCCTCTGTGGACTGGCCTTGGCTGTCGTCGTAGCCGTATTAGAATTTTGCTGGAATTCGAAGAAGAACGCGCAAGTCGAACGGCAATCTTTATGTTCTGAAATGGCCGAGGAACTTCGTTTTGCTATGCATTGTCACGCCTCGAAACAAAGGCCAGCGGGTAAGGGAAACTGCACGAAGTGTGTTCCAGGTACAACATACGTTCCAGGTAGTATCGGAATGTCACACATCAATGGGGTGCACTACAATTTTTTCAATTGACTGGATCATAGCTTATTGACTATGAATAAGTCCAGACTCATGAAACATGTACAACCCCATGGAACATAACACTCCAAATAGCTAAATAAAAAAGCAATTACCATTACAATTGATTTACTTACTTACTTATCAGGCCAGCGATCCATGGAGGATCTGAGCCTGAGCTATAGCTGCCTTCCATCCTTGACGGTCCCGAGCACGCTGCTTCCAGTTGTCAAGACCAAGATGTCTTACATCCGCGATTACTTGGTCTTTATACCGGAGGTTCGGTCTTCCTCTTCTTCTCGAACCAGGAGGCTCGGATTCGAAGACCCTCTTAGCTGGAGCGTTGATGTCCATGCGCTCGATGTAGCCGAGCCAGTGTAGTCGACGGATCCGTGCCTTCCGGACTACATTCACATCTTGGTACAGCTCGTAGAGTTCGCGGTTGTGTCTTCTTCTCCATTCACCTTCCTCACAGACAGGACCAAATATCCGGCGCAGAATTTTTCCGCCGTCCTGCTTATCGTCCAGCTTTCGGCTCCGTACAGCAAGACTGGCAGAATGAGCGTTTTGTAAAGCATGACTTTGGTCTTTCGAGTGAGGAGTTTTGTTTGGACAAGCCGATGTAGCAGCGGTTGCCAAGGGCGATTCTATGCCGGATCTCCACTGTGGTGTCATTTGTGGAATTTACGTTTGCCCCGAGGTAGACAAACTCCTTAACTACCTCGAAATTGTAGCTGTCAATTGTTATATCTTGTCCCAGGTGGTGAGCGACGGATTGGTTTTTGCTTGACAGCATGTACTTCGACTTGTCCTCATTGACCTTAAGACCAACTCGTTTCGCCTGTTCTTCAATCACCGTGATGCTTCCACAATGCCACGGCGAGAACACGCGATGATGTCGATATCATCCGCGTATCCTAGCAGCTGAATGGACTTGTAAAAGATAGTGCCTTCCCTGTTGACGTCTGCCCGTCGCACTATCTGCTCCAGCACCAGGTTGAAGAAGTCACATGACAGCGCATCTCCCTGCCGAAATCCGGTGCATGTTTCGAATAGTTCCGAGGTCCTAGAACCGAGTTGCACGGTGCATCGCGTGTTTTTTAGCGTGGCGCGACACAACTGGATCAGTTTTACCGGGATCCCGAATTCGGCCATCGCCCCAAACAGTGCTTCACGATGAATGCTGTCGTATGCGGCTTTGAAATCGATGAAAAGATGGTGTGTATCGATTCGAAACTCGTTGGACTTTTCCAGGATTTGTCGAACTGTGAACATTTGGTCTATAGGCGATTTGCCGGGCCGGAAGGCGCACTGGTAGCTGCCGATTAGTGCGGTGCAAAATGGTTTTAGACGTTCACACAATACGCTGGACAGGATCTTGTATGCGACATTGAGCAGGGATATACCTCTATAGTTCTTGCAAGAGGTAGGATCGCCTTTTTTGTGGATGGGGCACAATTGATTTACGTATTAATATTAGGTTAGGTTGAGAGCACCGTGGCGCAGTGGATAGTGTGTTGGCCTCTGACGCCGATGACACGGAGTCGAATCCCGACACAGCCATGTCATCGAACGTGTTTTTCACGGTGTTTCTCCTCAGTGGGGTCCTGACAAAACCCCCTCGAAATTCGCCGTTCGGATCCGGCAATAAACTGTAGGCGCCTTTCACCTATGGGAAAAATGAAAACACACACAACATGGGTGATTGAGAGAAGCTCGGCTTAGGGCCTTCATGGGCTGTAACGCCAACATACATACATTAGGTTAGCTACCCTGGCACCCGCCAGGTAGTGAACGAATGTGTGCAGCGATCCAACCCCTTGTTCCTGGGGAAAGAGGAATCTGGCCCTCCAGGTTGGGGGTTGTGCTTAGGGGTAGATAGATAGATAGATAGGATAAGGGGGTGGGACAGAGTTGCCTGATCACTGCGGCCACGAGTGGGCCTATTGTGATGTCCCCCACTTACAATTCACTCAGAAAACCTGAGTTCGGGATAAAACTTATTTTTGAGTGAGCTAGCAGCGATGTTACTGCAGGCGTGACGTTCGAAAGTTTTATCAACAGATGAAGCGAACATGCCAAGGTTATAAAGCCGGAACGGAAGCCTGCAGGGAATTGAACGGACACCTAGTAGTAGAACCGCAGTCGATGCTGAGAATATGGAAAAACCACTTCTGCAGACTGTATAACGGCGATGTTAGTCAATATACCGCTGTCAGGCAGAATGATCCATTTCTAATCGAAGGAGACCGCAGAGAATTCTGTCCCCCTGACCTCGACGAAGTTAAGATTGCCATATCGAAGCTCAAGTCGAATAAAGCTGCTGGCGCAGACGGACTGTCTGCTGAGCTTTTCAAGGCGGCTGGGGATGACCCGGTTGGGAGCATGCACCAGCTCATCCGTAAGATATGGTCAGAGGAAAGCATGCCCGAGGAATGGAGTCTCAGCATCGTATGCCCGATCCACAAGAAAGGAGACTCCTCTGATTGCGCCAACTATAGAGGAATAAGTCTCCTTAACATCACCTACAAAATCTTCTCTGCCGTTTTGTGTGAACGCCTGAAGCCTTTTGTAAATAAGCTGATAGGTCCTTATCAGTGCGGATTCAGGCCAGGGAAGTCCACCATCGACCAAATCTTCACACTACGGCAGATCCTGGAAAAAACCAATGGATTTCAAGTCGACACTCACCACCTATTTGTCGACTTCAAAGCCGCATACGACGGCGTAATTAGAGACGAGCTATACAACGCTATGTCTACCATTGACATACCTGCTAAAGTCGTCAGACTATGCAGGATGACTTTGGAGAACGCTCGCTGCTCCATCCGAATCGGTGAACAGCTTACCGATAGTTTTGATGTCAAAAAAGGATTTAGGCAGGGCGATGCGCTGTCGTGTGATTTCTTCAACATCATATTGGAAATGATTGTGCAAAAACCACTGGCCAATACAGGAGGCACAACCTATTTCAAATCCTCGCAACTCCTTGCATACGCCGACGACATTGACATAATAGGTAGATCACAGCGAGATGTTCATGAGGCGTTTGCGAGTATTGAGGTGGAGGCGGCGAAAGTTGGTCTGGCGGTAAATGAGGGCAAAACTAAATATATGCTGTCATCAAAAAAGGACGCTCAACACCGACGTCTCGGCCAGATCGAGGTAGTTAAGGACTTCGTCTACCTTGGCTCCGCAGTGACCTGGAACAACGACATCAATTCCGAAATCAAACGCAGAATCACTATTGCCAATCGCCGTTTCTTTGGGCTCAGGAGGCAACTGAGTAATAGAGCCCTCTCCCGAACGACAAAGTTGACTCTATATAAGACCCTTATCATCCCGGTCCTGTTGTACGGCGCAGATGCATGGACACTATCAAAAGCGGATGAGGAGGCCCTTGGTCGGTTCGAGAGAAAGATTTTGCGCGTGATTTTTGGGCCTATAAGCGCAGACGGGGGATGGAGGAGAAGATTCAACCACGAACTTTACGGGCTGTACAGCGACATGACAACGCCTAAGATAGCTGGGCCATGTAGAGCGAATGGACACCATAGCTCCAGCCCGAAGAGTCTTTGAATCCAACCCCGAGGGACGAAGAAGCAGAGGACGGCCGCACTTAAATGGCGCACACAGTTGGAAGGGGACCTCAGCCAACTGGGTGTGCGGCAATGGAAAATGCTAGCGAAAGATCGTGCTAGATGGAGGGGCATGTTGGTTGAGGCCCAGGTTCACCCCGAACTGTAGCGCCCACTAAGAAGAAGAAGGTGACGATGACGTATACTGACCAGGCAGTTACAGTGGCATAGTATGTGCTCTGCTGTTTCTTCGTCTTCATTACACATTCGGCAAGTGTCACCTTGTATGATGCCCATTGTTTTGAGGTGTTTGTTGACGGGGCAGTGTCCAGTAAGGAAACCTGTGGTTAAACGAATCTGACTCCTCGAAAGCATGAGAAGTTGTTTCATTCTTTTGAGGGATGTAGTTGGGAGGAACAGGCTGGTTCGTCTGCTACCTTTCGTTTGTGACCAGTAGTGATCCGTCGTGTTCCTTAACCAATTGTTTATGCAGCATTTCAGGATGGGTATGCCGCAGAAAGGCCGTGGCATCATAAATGGTGATGCAGAGCCTTTCCTTGCTAGTAGGTCCGCCTTTTCGTTGCCTGTATGGCCGCTGTGTCCAGGTATCCAGGTATGAGATGAATTCTGTTTGTACTGGCCAGCTGGTGAAGTAGCTGTAGGCAGTCCCACACCAGTTTGGAGGTGATTTCAAAGCTCTTTAGGGCTAGAAGTGCAGCCTTGCTGTCAGAGAGAATGTAAATGTTTTGCACATGTAGATGCATGTGCCTGTAATTGCTCCGTATACTCCAGCCCCAACGCCTTCGTCCGGTTTGGAGCCATCTGTGTACCACACGTAGGATCCACGATTGAAGGAGGGTCTATCCTGTTCCCAGTTTTGTCGGTTGGGGAATGTGACCTTGTAGTTTTGGCTGAAGTTGTATCTGGGGAGACAGTTGTCTGTGAGGGATATCTTTAGGATTTCCTGCCTGTTTATTTCGGTAAGGATATCAGGGTGAAAGAGCCTACGGTTAGAGTCATCCTCCACGATCAGTCTATGGGCGAAGACCATTACTTCTTTCTTCAGTTGGAGATGAAGAGGTGGCAGGTCTGTGATGACTTCTAGTGCGGTTTCTGGCGATAGTAGCTTTCCGACGTCATAACTTTGTATTCTTACTCTACTCCGCTGAGTTCGTGATATCCGTAAGCGCATCTTAGCTACTACAGGATAGTGGTCCGGGTCGATGTTAGCCCCTCGGAAAGTTCGAACATCAAGAATTGTGGAGGAGTGTCTGACGTCGATCGCGATGTGATCAATCTGGTTGGTAGTCGATTGATGAAAGGACCGCCAGGTGCCTTTGTGTATATCGAGGTACGGGAAGCGCGTACTGGCTAGAAGGAGATTTCGCCCCGTAGCATGATCAATCAGCCTGTGTCCGTTATCGGAGGTGGTGTCGTGTAGGCTACATATGTTTGCCGATGACTTGATGTTTACACATCAGATTTCATGAGTACCTCGTACTCACGCCTTTTTTTCTTTAGAAGCTGTCCGTACACAATCGTCAACAACTACACTATAGTAGTAAGCATAAGTGGAGATCATTAGAATGCAGGTATGTAAGATTGTAGTTTTAGAAGCCTAAGAAGCCTAAGCTGCACAACCAACAAGGTTCCAAAGATATACACCACACATTTGAAGGAAATTTGAATTTATTGGGAAGCAAAATGTAACTCACAAGAATGGTCTTTTACCTTTTGCTCACTTACCCAATAAGAATCTTTTTAAAACCTGCTTTCTCTCTTTGTTCGTCCCTCATTTTCAGGCACCTTTTGCTGGGACTGGTTCACTGTCAAGTTTCTTAATACGATTAAGACCAACACAATTCCTAAATTGAGCTACTTTCTCGGCACATTTAAGCGTT